>VZUI01067834.1:0-22986 GCA_013401135.1 Cettia cetti | reverse complement strand
CCGCCCGCCCCGCCCGGCCCGGCCCGGCCCGGCCCGGCAGCACCGCGGGGGCTTCGCTGGAGCGCGCGCCCGGCCGGGCTGCCCCCGCGCAGTCCTGGACGCGGGAGCCGGCACTGTACCCAGCATAAAAGGCGCGGCGCTCCCGTAGTGGAGCGGTCAGGCTCGGCCCATCGGCGCCCGGCCCTCGGTTGCCTGGCGGTGTTGTCAAGCGCGGGGCATGGCGGCAGCCGGCGCTGCGGCCAGGGCGGAGGATGAGGCGGCCGGAGCGGGTAAGGGCAGCCCCGGACAGGTGCGGGGGCCGGCGGGGCCGCGATGCTGGGGGCTGCGGGTCCCGAAAGGCGCTGTGGCGCTCGGAGGGGCGCGGGGGGCTCGGCTCTCTGGAGGCGGCGGCGCCCCCTCCTCTCGGGGTGAGGGGCCGGCTCGGCCGCTCCGCTGCCCCCGCTCTCAGCCGGCTCCTGAGGGCCCCGCGGGGCCTGGAAGCGGCCGGGGCAGCGCGGGGCCAGCGGGGCGGCGCGGGCGCCGCTTCCCGCCCTGAGGAGCGCCTCCGGCTCCGGGCAGGACGGAGCGGCTGTCCATCGTGCTGGAGGATCCCGCAGCCTTATAGAACATTTATAGTCCAGGATTTGAATGCTGTAGAGCCCATTTTCTCTAGAGGGGAGGGCTGAGAGGTCTTGGAGACAGCGCTTCCGAGGGTGTAGTTCCTTGCGTTCTGCCAAACGAGAAATAAGCAATTTTGAAATGTTTTCGTGGGTCCTGAAAGCTCATCAGGAAAATCTCGTTCCCCAGATATTATATCAAGGAGTCTTTATAAAATGCAATCGTATTAATTTAGTAGAATTATATATGTATATAAAGTGACCATGCTGTATACTGAACTGCCATGCTTAAGCAAGTAAACTAAAGCTGGTTGCGAGGAGAAGGACAGATGATGTTGAAAGAGGGACCTATCCTTCACTGAATCTTGAAGGTGCTCATAAAAGGATACCCCTAGACAAGGGAGATAAAGCCAGCACTCTAGCTCTTTTAACACCTCTGTGAAAACCTTCCTTTGTCTACCATCATGGAGAAATGATTATAGCAAGTCTGACTGCAGGGATGTCTAGTTCAATAGAGAAGCAGGTGGATGATGTCGCCATAGAAATACAGCTTCTTTGCAAATGGTTGTGTGTATTAAGTAACAATTGGATGATGTTATACTTGAATGCTGGAGATCTCTGAGACCCACGTGTAAAGCCACATTTCGAATTCAGCCCCAGGGTGAATGGGACACCTCATGTGCATGAATAAAAGGATCACTCTTACCGTTCACTAGTGTGGGTCCCTGCCTCTCTCCTAGGTTGGAGGGGCCAATTGTGAATTTTTTTAACAAACCCTTGGATGAATGAGTAGATGCAAAGTTCCTCTGGTCAGTTAAAGTGACCAAGCGGTTGCAGAAGTGACTGCTGGAGTGAGAAAAATGTGGCACTTTCTCCCTGAATGTGCAAAGACAGGAGCGTGATGGTTGCTGGCTCTGCCTTGCTGCTCTCCAAAGCTCTTGGGGCAACCATGGATTTGAAAAAACAATGGAAATATAATGAATATTGTCAGACATCTTTTATAGAAATGCATGTTCTCTAGCTCAGAGAACGGTACACAAAAAAAAGGTCTCCATCCATAGCAAAGCTAACCCCTAAAAACCTGTAAATGGTAATATTAACACGTGCAGCATATTAGAGTGAGAACACTATTTGGGATATGTTGCTGAAGAAGGAAGCATTATTTACTGAACAGTTATTAAGAGAACAAGAAGCACTAGAGTGACGTTTGTACATAAAATACACAGCAGAGGCTTAATGTATGAAAATTATTATGGTTATCAGGTGCCACTTTGGGTACCCAGGGATTCAAACTCCCTGTAGATGGCAAATGTTTGCCTTTTAACTTTATGTAGTAACCCTCTTTGCATGGAACATTTGAATTGTGTGTTGCATTAATTTAATGATGTTCTAGCCTATATACAGTTTGTTCCTCCCAAAGCCCCCAGTAGTGTAGTATGGCTGCATGAATGGCTTCGTAGTTTAGATGGAATGCTTACACAAAGTTAGTTGTCAAGCTACTCAAAACTTAAATTCTCTGAAGAATTTTAAAGTTTAGGTTCTTTTGAAATTTGGGGTTTTGAGGATCACACCTTTAAATTTAGCTACCAGAATTTTGCTGCATCTCACTTCAAAGGATCTGTTGTGACTTTCCCAGAATTCTGCCAGAGTTCTTAACTGGGACAGTGTCTGGTATGTATATCTTCTAGTAAATGTATCAGTTACTCTTAATGTGCTTGAGCTGAAGTAATTTTCTTCAGTTTTACATGGAAAAGAAAATTAATCCGTTTTTCCAAATTATCTGCATCTATTATAATACAAATCTTTTTATCTTGCATTGCTTTTCTAGTATATGTTCTTGTATATGAACTTTGTGGTGCTTTTTTTTGTTGTTGTTGTTTTTTTCCTTTTTATTCTAAGGCTTGGTAGTCAACTTCTCAGGTCAAGGATTGCAAAAACTGGGTCCAACCTTGCCCTGTGATGCTGATACTCAGACTCTGATTCTGGACAAAAATCAGATAATTAAATTGGAACACTTGGAGAAATGCAGGAATCTGATGCAGGTCAGTGTGTTACTTGATTTGAAATTGTTATCAGAGAATGGTGCTATGATGTTAGCATCCTCTGCCTTCAGGCCATATTATGTAATTGAAGTAAGCTAGCAGTTACTGACTTCAGAAGAAAATAAATGATGGCTAACTAAAATAGAGAGCTCTGCTTTCAGTGAAGGTCTGCAGTTGATAGTGGAGGAGACTGTGAATTACCCAGGTAACTAAAAATGAGCTAAATAAATCCTGATGGGGGAGGGACATCATAAGAATACTTAGAGAAGTTGCTGATAACTCAAATTTTGATACTTCTTAGCTTTTGAGTAAGTGAGCTTTATAACCTTAAAAACAACTTTTTGTATTTTTACGGAAAGTGCTTCTGGATAGACTGGAAGCTGCCTGAAAACTTCTACAGACCAGCTACACTGAGTTGGCAGAGGTGAGGTTTGTTGCTACAACAAACCTTTACCACACTGCCAGCTTGGTGATCGTGTTGCTGAAGTGTATGCCTAGTCAAGATTTGCCCTTTAAAACGTTTGTGGTTTACAGTCCTGTTAGCACAGGACCTGTTTGAGAATTGTGTGAAAACATTTTCTCCTCTGCCATATTGACAGTAAGTGCAATTTTACACCAGGAATGGGGCAACAATTTGCACAATGAATTGTCAAATCTGATATTAAAACCTTATTTCCATATGACACAATTCCTCATTCTTTTTCCTTTATTTAGCTGTTGCTAGGAGAATTTCCTTTTAAGTTTGTGGAGCGTGCTGTGAGGACTTAAATTCTTTGATCAGTAATTTATTTCCTGGCTCTTGTAGGCTTTTTGTCAGTGTTATTTACTTGAAAATGAAATACATAGATGGAACAAGTATCTGTTGGAGTAGATTTTTAACTGCTAGAAGTAAAATCTTGTTCTGTCTGCTTAGTTAAAACTGCTTGTTTTCTTTACGTGCCATCTACAGCTCTCTGTAGCCAACAATCGCTTGGTGCGAATGATGGGCGTAGCAAAACTGACCAAGCTCCGAGTGCTCAACTTGCCTCACAACAGTATTGGGTGCGTGGAAGGGCTGAAGGACTTGGTGCACCTGGAATGGCTGAATTTGGCAGGAAATAACCTCAAGGTAAAGTATTTAGTCTGTTGCATTAACCAGAATCTTGTGTTATAGAAATTTGGAAAATGCTGCAAAGAAGTCTGAATATGTTTTGGAACAACAGTGTTAATGTTTTGTGTCTACTGGCTTATGAAATAGAAGAGGGCAGCTTTTGGAGTAGGAAAAAAATAAAAGGTTTGGTATCAAAATGAAATGAAAGTAAGGAAATCGTTTCCAAAATAGGACAAAGAATTACTATCTTTAAAATACAGCTGTATTAAAACATGGTTTTTATTTGGTGTTACTTAGCTAGTGGGTTTTTTGCTCTTTCAAAATAATTAATAATTATTGATATCTGGTTTTATTTAGTGGCTAAAAAAAGAGTTACTCTGAGTAACTGACTCCTTTATTTTTGTAGGTCATTGAACAAGTCAATTCCTGTCTGTCTCTTCAGCATCTTGATCTGTCAGACAATAACATCTCTCAATTGGGTGATCTCTCCAAGCTTACCTCACTGAAGGTAGATGTTATTCTATCTCTGGTTTTATTACAGGCTTTATATAAAGAAATCTGCTTTGAAAATTACTGCCTTTAGACATTTACTATCGAAACACTATCTCTTATATCATTTTAAGTAATTAACTGTAGTTTCTAGAGGGAAGCAGGTAAGATTTCTCTTCCTTGTTTTCAAGTTGCAGGAGCTGAGACTGATTTTTCTATAGCCACTCCAATGATTTTGATATAAATGTGATAGTGGTATTTTCTTCATAGCTTTTTGTTCTCTGGTCTCCTATCATGAATCAAGACAAAACATACTGTTAACTCTTCTGGCATGCACACCATAGAGAAAAATGTTTCCAAATGCATTTTTTTGGAAATTATGACCAGAAAGTCTTAATTGTAGTTCTTTTGCCTGTTATTTGTCAGGTGATGCCTTACAAAGAAATCTGTGGGTTTTGATCAAACATTCATTTCATCACTGTATTTTTATTTTATAGACTCTGTTGCTACATGGAAATATTATAACTTCACTTCGCACTGCCCCTGTTTGCCTACCTCAGAGTTTGACTGTTTTTTCTTTGGCAGAAAACGAGATCAGAGACTTAAATGAGGTAATTTATAGAAGATAGATCACCTTGTCTCAGTCTACCTTCATCAGGTAGACTGAAGGAAGGAAGTTGAACAATTTGAGATTGTGACTGAAAAACTCTGCTTTGAAACAACCCAACTTCTAATAATTTAAATGTTTATATGTGATATCCATGTTTGCATTAGCTGCACAAGCTAAGTGATACCTTTAAAAATTTAGTCTGGGAAGAAACTTGGCCTTTTTCTGTTATGTTTTTGTATTATTCAAGGATGTTAGTTCTAAATTCCTGTCTTTTGTGGTTGTTTGAAAGTTGAAAGCTGAGCTGATTAACTGCTGCAGAGAGCTTCTGCAGCTGCTGTGTTTAGAACAGAGGTTTGAATTGCACTTGTTGACACTGGCCTATTTTTCAAGCACTGTGTAAGAGAAGCAAATAATCTGCCTGTGACTTTTGTCTTTATTGCTTTGTTTGTTTATTATAAGTAGTGGCCAAAACTCTTAGTTGAAATTTCATGTCAGAAGAAAACCTTTTGGTAATAATTTCTCTTCAGAACAGGACAGGGCTTTTCCAGCTTTTTGGCTTACCTGTTTGTTTTTTCTTTATATGTTTTCAAAATCCAACAACTGTTGTAGTGAACTGAAATCACAGAAGTATTATACCTTTCTATACATAAAGGCCCATTCCATTTTAAAAGAAGGTAATACTTTCCAAGGATTAATAGCACTTACAGAAGAATTAATGGGAAATGGCATTAGTTGATAGGAGGTCCTTTCTGTTCAAAAATGGAATGTGATTTTTGATTTATTTGTCATTCTACTGTTTTGCATGAGCTGTCCATCTGTAGCTAGAAGAAATGTGGTGTGTTCTGTTCAGTTAACATGTATCTTGTTTTCTCCAGGTTTCTTTCCTGGCCTCTCTTCGCCAGTTGGAACAGCTGTCAATTATGAACAATCCTTGTGTGATGGCCACACCTTCTGTCCCTGGCTTTGACTACAGGCCTTATATTGTCAGCTGGTGTCTGAATCTCAAAATTCTTGATGGATATGTGATTTCCCAGAAGGAAAGGTGACATAATAGTATTATTAGATTTCTAAATTATTAAGTTTGGCTAAGCTTAAATTGCTTTAATTAATTTTTTTTGTCTGGAATTATTATGTAAGATCACCAGTTTGTTTAGACAGAGTTATGAAGTTAAGCTGCTGTTTTGTTGCTCAACTCACAGAAGCACTTCCACAAAACAAAACTGTGGCAGCAATTCATCAGTGGTGTACTACCCTTTCTTTACAGCCTCTTTGACTTTGCAGAATGCAACAATCAGCAAGTGTTAAAACTGTTGTCTTGGGGGAAGCTCAAACATGCCCTTATATAAAGAGCATGATTTGCATGTGCATTTCTAGATTTGGCTTTTTTTTTTTCATTTTCAATTAGTTAAATATTATTTTACTCAATTCACTTGTTACTGTATTGCTATGATATCTGCATGACAAAGTTCTTGACATCAGATCAATCCAAGCATAAGTATTATCCAGTATAAGCACATTCTAGTCCAGGACATGAATATATTCTAGGACATTATTGTCCTTTTCCCCCTGTTACTAAAATAAAAAGGTGCCTTTTTTTTTTTTTTTTTTTTTTTTTTTTTTTTTTTTTTTTTTATCAAAGGTAAACCAATTCTATTTCTGTTTCACCATAACATGCTATGACTTTTCAGGAAAGTTGCCTGCTAGAATTATTGACTTATTTTTAATGACTAATGGGATATTCTGTATTATTACATGTAGGTGTATTATATTAAACATTCTCAGGCAGAAATTATTTTGAAAAACAGACTTGTTAAATACTTTTTAGCAATATTTGCTCTCTGTGTCTGTTTTGCATGTTTGTGTGAACTACTCTGTTTCTGTGAAAGCTTCGCTGATAAGTTCATTGAGACAAATGTGTTTTCAGTGCTCAAAGACTACACACAAAGCAGAGACTGCACAGTTTTGGACAAGTGTTTGTTTGTTGTTGTTGTTTCATCGATGCTGAAGTGAATGAAAAGATTGTTCATTGTTCTGGTAATGACACTGCCAGTTCTCCTGGGCATTGCACTTGTTCCAAGTATTGCTTAGATTTGTTGATTACCTCTTGGGTACCCACTAGAAAAACAGTAGTGAAAAGAGAGTTACTGTTTCTATGCTGTTCATTAAAGGTGCCATTTATTAAACCCTTTTCCCCCTTCCTAACAGTTTGAAAGCAGAATGGCTCTACAGTCAAGGGAAAGGAAGGTCATATCGACCTGGGCAGCACGCTCAGCTAGTTCAGTATTTGGCTACTGTTTGTCCTCTCATATCTGCATATGGACTTCAGACTGAGGAGGATGCCAAACTTGAAAAAATACTGAGTAAGCAAAGGTGAGAACTTAGTTTCTTTCTTAGAGAATGTAATTGAGAACATAATTATATATCTGATGTGTTAGATGTAGCAAGATTTTATTGTAAGTATTTCAAAGTAACTGTGAGGGCTGGAGATGCAAAGTGTCACAGAGGTACAGGATGTGTCCTAGATGGGAATGAGAGGCAAGGCAGTAGCAGCAGGATTGTTTTCCTGCTTTCTGGGCCATCTAAGGGAAAATTCTTTGTATTTTTCAGTCTATGCTTTGTAGCACACTGAAGGTAATTTGTGTCAGAACTGTGATTAAAATAAACTATGTACTGGGATTTTTTTTTTTTTTTTTTTTTTTTTTGTCACAAAAAAAGTAATCATGACAACGTCAGAAAGGAGCTTAGCTTTTGTTCTAATTGTAAATGAGGATTATAGTCTAATACACTACACTGGTGTATTAGCCACTTTTTTATTGCTGGGATGTTCTTTCTTGGTTTTAAAGCTAAAGTTGTCCTTTGAGGGACACTGTTCCCAGTGATGCATTTGTCCATCTGTTCTTGGCATCTGAGGTCTGTCAGCAGAGCCTCTGAAGAGCCTGCTGGTTCTGCCAGCAGTAGCTGTTTTGCTAAGGGCTGTGCAAATAGATCAGTAGAGTTATTGTGCTGCATTTTTCATCCATGTAAAGGTGAGCTAATTTTGGTTAGAAGCCAGAAAACGTAGCAGTACAGGTGGTTCTATTCCCCAGGACCTGTTGAAAAACTTTTTTTTTTTTTTCCCTTCAGAAAATTAGCAGAAAATTCAGCTCCCAGGAGCAGGCTACTTAAGTGGCATAGTGTGGTTGAAAATTAGGCAACAAAAGTGTTGTGGTTGGCAGAAGGGTATCTCATCAAAAGGGCCAGAAACCTGGGAGTATCTGGAAGGAGTTACTGCACACTTTGCAAGTGTGCAAGATTTGTCTCCAGAAAGAAATTATAGAAATGTTGTAGCTGTTTCTGAGGAGAAGGTGCAGTCAAGGCATCTTGACCTTGGAATTGCTAGCTAAGTGTTCTGGTTCACATTTCTGGGGAAGATTCAGGAAGTTATTCTGCTAAATATAACTCTTTAAAAATGAAAAAAAAAACCCCACCCTCAACAACCAAGCCAAAAAAAAACTATTAGAAAAAACAATCCCCCCAAATCCTCACCTGTATATATGCACACTCCTATATGATTTATAGGACAGTTTGACCTCTGCCTCATGATCTTCTAATTTAGCTGGGCCGAAACAACCTGTGTGTTCTCTGAGTTTGTAAAGGATGATTTTTTTTTTGTGGCAATATTTGTTGATTTGTACTATGATTTTGGGCCTTTAGTAACAGGAGTACCTATTCCTTGATTCATTCACTTTGAAATGTAAAAGGTGCTCCCACCATTCCTCAAACTCCTCTATACCTACACACATAATGTATTCCACATTACACATTAAATATCTTCATGCCTTCCTTGTGTTGTGTAGAAATAACCTCATGGTTTTCAGTCTATAGTCAGAATTGCATGTTGGGCTTTTTCTCTTTTTCTTTTTTTTTTTTTTTTTTAATACAAATTGCATGTTGGGCTTTTTCTCTTTTTCTTTTTTTTTTTTTTTTTTTTTAATACATGTGATGAAGAAAGAGGGGCAGGAGGAAGGGGAGCAGGAAAACACTGCAGTCCCCTGCCTTGTGAGTAGTCCTGTTAGTGTCCTGTAGGTGCAGCAGTCTGCATAACTAGCCTCTTGTTTAGAATGTTTTGATCACTTATTTCCTTTGAAATAGTTCATAGTTTCTTTTAGATGTTTTCTGTGGAAAACAAAGTTTAAAAGAAACATAAAATCTGTTGTTGGCACTCTGTGCTTAGACTGCACCAGAGGCAGTTGATGCATGAAAACCAAAATGAGGAACCACCTACAACTTCTGCTCCCAGCAAAGCAGTGTCAGTTGCTCATGAACACAGTGGCCTGGGCCAGCCATCACAGATGGTTCTTGAGAAGGGTAAGTAGCTTATCTACACCTGTTATCTAACCTTTGGAAATAAATATTTTTATTTTGAACATAAGTAACTTTGTAGAAGGAATTTCAGAACAAGGTCCTGATATTGTTTTATTTTGTTGATCTTAAATTTTCTCAAATGAAGTTGCTCTTTATTTCTATAAAAATGTCCAGTCCATGCTTATTTGTGTCTTTAAATGCTAGTAGGCTGGTTAGGTGAAAGACCCAATCCAACAAACTAAAGAGTTACTATTTTGACTTTTCCATTTTATGCAAATTTATTCTCCAAGGAAGTGCAGTTTGTGCAATGTCCTGTACCCAGGATTTGCCAAGTTTAGATGTTACTGTGGTGTATTGTCCTGATACAGAAATAATGCTCATCATTACTAACATGTTAGATCATCTTACCCACCCAAGTGCTAACTGTCAAAATCAAATTGGGAATCCCTATGAATTAAACAAACTGTTACTATTATTGAAATATCCTAACACTATAACCTGGCTTTCTGCCTGTCTAGAACCTGTCATCAAGAGGAATTCTTGGGTTGGACCAAGTGCAAACAATGATCATTCCTATGCAGTAAAGAACACTTTTCTTCATGAAGGAAGCTTTTCCAAGGAGCTACACCTTGAAGATTTACAGACAGGTGAAGACAAACTAAACAGCAGCCTTTTATCCTCAGAGTCTACTTTCATGCCAGTTGCTTCAGGATTGTCTCCAGTGTCTCCTGCTTCAGACAGGAAGCTACGTGGAATCAATTTGGGCCTAGGAGACGATGACGATGCAGTGATTGAATGTGTGAGAGATGTCAATAGTAGGGAAACAACTAAGAAGAGAGAAGCTTTGTCTGTTACCAGAGAGGACCCTAATAGGGCAGCAGGAGGTGTTGAGACACCAGAGAATATCAAAGAGATCCTGCAGGTGCCTGCTGCTGATCCAGTAACAGCTGGCCTGGCTGCAAAGACTGGCGACTCTTTGGGGGCCTCTGAAGGCCGAGTCCTGCACAGTCACCCCAGCACCTTGTTAGCTGCTGAATTAGGAGTAAACACTCTTTGTCCTGACCAGATGAGAGAGGAAAGGTCTGGTTCACTGGCTGTGCAAGGTGCAGCAGCAGCTGATCAAGGTGCAGCTGAACTGCAAAGGATGACAGAAGCAGCTACCAAGCTTCAAGCTTCCTGGAGAGGATTTTACACGAGGAACCACCATCCTCGAGCCAAGGAAGTGCGGAATGAAATTCGACTAAACAGAATGCAGGAGCACATCATTTGCTTGACAGCTGAAATAGAAAAGTAAGTTGAGGTCATGCTGTGTATTTTCAAGTCTGTATGATTAAACTGTCATTCCAGAGAATTTCAGAACAGATATAGATGGGCTTTGATATAACCACTCACAGTAGAACCTAGCATCAGAAACATAAAACTGATTACATTACAGGATAACTTCCTGTTGGTAAGCACAGTTTTGCACATAGCTATTCATACTCTCAAAGTGCCTTCTATAAGTGGATTGGGTTAGAACACATTTTTCTATTCCTCTATTAGCAGGACTTGCATATTTCAAAATAGAAGTTGCTGAGTGGGATTTTTTTACTCAATTACAGAGTCTATAAATCAAGTGTCCATACTGAGAGGCATTCTTCTGTTGCTGGTGAAAAGAAGAATTTCCTCTACCTTGTATGATACAATTTTAAAATGTGACTCTGTGTTTGGTTCTGTTTTAATTTTTGATCCTTTGAATCCATGTTTGGAGAAGATCATGGTCAAAGTTCCTCCATTTGTACGACAAAATTTCTGGATTTACTTA
Source organism: Cettia cetti (assembly GCA_013401135.1). NCBI lineage: Eukaryota > Metazoa > Chordata > Aves > Passeriformes > Sylviidae > Cettia > Cettia cetti. Next base: position 12,011 of record VZUI01067834.1, on the reverse strand, counting down.
ATATCTTTCTGGATCAGCCTGGATCTGTCAGTCTGACAGGCTCTTTTTCTTCACTGTACAAGTGACAAAAATTGTGCTTCAGGTTGAGTGCTCAGTGGACCTCTGGGAACTTCCAGTGTTTGCACGTTGTATTCTATCCATGTATCAGTGAGGACAGCATAATTTGAAATGAAGAAGTGCTATTTGGTGGGGGGAGGGTGATAGTTGTGCAGGAAAAAATAAGAGCTCAGGTTCAGTTTACAAAAAGACACATTACTGCCAAGCCAACAAGTGTGCTGCAGTAAAAGGAAGCAGAATTTAAATGTAACTGAAAAAGAAAGTCAGCAGCTGGGTATTTATGGCAAGCCAGACTGCAGTAATTTCTTAATGTTAGGCTCTGTAGTATCTTTCAAAGGTGCTGTTATATAATTCGGCATTTTTATGTATTCTTGTTGCTCTTGTTACCCAAATGTTGCTTATTTAAGCTGCATAAATTTTGGATGTGTGTTCTTGCAGACTAAGAAAAGAAAGAGAGGAAGATAAAATGCAGAGGCTTGTACAGGAGGAAGCTGTCAAATTTCTTTGGAACCAGGTAAGTAATTTTAGTCCTCTTGTTTTTCTGCTTACATGTGAAATTGGAATTTGAATCTGCTTATATGCGAATTTGCATTATTGCTGTGTTGTCTGCTATACTGATATTGTGGGGGAAAATAACCTTCAGAACATTAGTGCAAGAATACTGGTTTTATTACTAAAGATTAAGTTGTGGCCTGGTGTGAGAAGGAAGACAAAATGCAAGAAAAGCTAAATAAACATAATTAGAACTCTGAAGAATGATGTGCCTGGTAAATGCCCATGGCAGATGAAATTATGTCAAGCTGTGTTGCTTGTGAGCAACTCATTTTTGAGGCAGAAAAGTTATTGATGCACCTTTTAATAAGCTTTCTTTCCAAAAATAATGCTGTTTTCTTCAAAACAGATAAATCTTTTCTGGTTTTAAGAACAGGGGTTTTTTTCTTCAGGTACTTGAATTGGGAGCTTGTGTGCTCTGTCAGTGTTTGGCATGTAGGTTTAAAAGCCATGATTTCACAGTGAGAAGAAGAAAACTTCCCTAAAGATACAGGAAACCTTTTGTTTGTCACTCGGTCTTGGATTTTATACTAGAGCTTGGTTGCTGAATGCAAGAAATCCTGTAGAAATCAAAATACATTTAGCTGTATTTCAGAATGAATTTTTCTCTTTACCTCTACAGGTTAAATCCCTTCAACAATGGCAGCTTTCAGTGTTGCAAAATTTAGGTGGTGCTGGGATCCCTTCAGCCAGTACTTTATGTTCATTCAAACCACCTATTCAGTCATCCACAGTGGAGCAAGAAACCCCACCAGCTGTTAGTTCTGCTTTGTTAGTTCCTGCTAGTGAGGATGATCTTCAGGAAAAGTCTTTGTTGCAGTTCCCAGATTCTGGCTTTCATTCTTCTGCAGCTGAACAGACTCATGCCAGTGACCTGTGTAGCTCTGAAAAGAGCTTAGCTGAAGGAACTGAGAGCTCCTTTTCGATGGAAACCATCAAAGAACGTGGCTATTGTGTTTCAGCATGTTCTTCAGATGTAGAGGATGGCCCTGGGGAGTGTGGGCAAAGTAAAGAGAGCTCTAGTAATGAGCAGGACAACGGACTGATACAACAGTATTTAAAATCTGTTCAGCAGCTGGAAGAGGCCGATGAAGACGCAGATTGCAATGAGGAAATGGAGGGCAGCTGCCTACAAATCGCTGTGTCAGCAGAAAGCCAAGATTCTTCCTCTGACACTGTCTCTGTAGAGCTCCCTCAAGACACCTCTTCCCCTGTCCAAGGTGAAATGTGTCAGACACCACCAGAAAGCTACAAACTGAATTCAGGAATAGTAGAAGGGAAGCAAACAGGCCGTGATTCTTCGTTTCAGATGTTGCATGTTGGCATAGCTGTATAATAGGTTCATTTCCACAAAGGACTAAGAATTCCATTTCACTTTCTCTTTCTTTTTCCTGTTTATACAAAACTTTTTTTTCATGTGTGCTGTTCCAGATTTTGATTCATGTTATGCATTTATGTTGTAGTTACTATTTTATTGATGTTGCTGAGGATAGACACTAACTATGCTAACCTGAAATTGGCAAAGTTCTCAGTGACAATCATTATGCACTTTATTTTCAACCATAAAACTGGTATGCTAATAACTGGCCTCCATTAAATTAATTCTGAAGATGGGGGGAGTGGATGGTGGTGGTGGTAATGGTGGTGCTGCTGTAAATTTACTTTGGTGCATGTGTTAGTAAGTATTTGTTTGGTTTTTTTCTTGCAAAGAAAGATTAAGTTCTTACTTTGCAAAGAGAAGCAAACAATATGGGAAGAAATGGAGTCAATACAGGCAGTGTATCCTGTCACAGGCAGGATACAGCCTGCTGAGAAAGACAAAAAGTTGCTTTTCAGACTTCTTTTGACTTAAACGAGAGTAACTTGGTCAGTGTATCAAAGATGCATTCCAGAAAACCAGTGACTTTTCTGTAAATAACTTGAAGCTGCTGGTGAGGAGTTAGATCATTTACATACACACTGAAACAAGGACTTACAGGAGAGAAACCTCTGGGATCTTCAAACAAGCCTTGACCTTTGTTTGCCCTGGGGTTGAATTTCCCTGCCTTCTCAGGTAAGACTCAAAAAATGGAACCAGTAGCAGCCAGGACTAAATAAGAATTTCAGAAGGGCATGTGATTTGGGAACATCATTTCCAAGACTGCCCTGCTGGGTACAGCAGCAGACGTGGTGGCGTGTGTATTGGCATCTACAAGGATGCTAATGCCCTTGAGGGATTTGGATTTGCATGGCTTTCAAAACATTAGTGAGTTCAATGGATCACATCTATCTACAGGTATAAATACTAAAAGCAAATGCCATGACTTAAAACTATTTCCTGATAGCTCTGTTGGTTTTTTCTTTTTCCCCCCACTGTATGTCCAGTACTTGACATTTTAATTAGATGTGGATAAAAGGTTGTATTTCTTCCCTGTTGGCAAATATGTTGAGATACTGAGGCTATGCTTTCTACTTAAACACTGGGAGAGCAGCAGGGTTTGTATCTTAGCTAGCCATTGCTATGTTGGGTTTTTCAATGAAAAATGATCAGATATCTTAGTATACTTCAACAGTGACAAGGGAAATCTGTTTTGCCATGTGATTTGTGATGGACACTAGTGAAATAAAAGTTGATGTTGTTCTTTACAGGGGTCCATTGCGTTTGCTGATGCTGCATTTTGCAAAGTGTACTGGAAGGCCAGTGTTGCAGTAGTTTGCTAATGTTTACTTCTCAGTTACAGAGACGCATGCTTATTGTAAATGTCTTGATCCACACGTTAACTTCTGGTGCTATGATGTCACTAACACCAACTAGCACTCTTTAAAAATGACTTTTATGGCCACCTTACCATGTAAAATAATCCAGTTTTTGTGAAAGCATGTCTGCGGTAGGTTCCAAGCTGAAATTTACCACTGCTCAGTAGTTGGGTAAGAGGCCAGTATCTGCTTGAAGCCTCAAAATATCCTTTATTTAGAACATAAATGGTGTATTGGATTTGTACCAGCCATGTTCCCAGTGGTGAAGTTCACCTTGGAAGAATAAAGCTTGCCTCTGTGTATAGTGTAGCCATCATCTCTTTTTCTCCCACTCCAAAAAGTTCTAGGGCACTAACTTCTCCAAAGAGCTGTCTCTGCAGTCAGGCTGACTTTTGACTGTGCCTTGCATATATGGGAGCATTAAAGAAAACCCAGAACACTGAGGTGGAGGTTCCTAACGTGCTGTAGTTACAGTGCCTGTGCAGCGTGACCGTGTTCACAGTTAGATCCTGGAGCACAGCCGTGCTTGGGTACTGAAAATGGCACCAGTGCGTTAATGCATCCCATAATGTATCCCAACATCTGATAACCCGGGCAGAGCTGCGTGTGGTCCGCAGGATCACGCCCTTGTCCTCTGAAGGTGCTGAACTTGGCTTTAAATCTGCCCTGCTTGGGGATCTGCAGTTCATACGTCTTTGCTCTTCAAATGTCAAAATGTTACATAAAACCCCCCAAACTTCAAAGAGACCTTCTTTGGGTTTTGAGAGAGGCTTTATTTCAGTCTGTGAAACAGTTGTTGGATCTCGCACTCTGGAGGCAGTGTAATAACACACTAAAAGTTCTCTTTCATGGCAGTGTGCTTTATTGCAAGACCTGGGAGAAACTAGACCCCTGCCTGGATAACAATGTTTCACTGGAGGGAGCATATATATTTTGCTGTTTTGCATTGTCACTTTAGCTGCACAGTTAGAGGTGAAACAACTTTAATTTTGGAGTTGTTAGAGGGGGAAAACTCGGTGCAAGTAAATTTTTCATGGAAGCCCTAGATGTTTCTTGACATTTCCTTTGTTATTAGGACTTGCAAGCACAAAGACAAGGCAACTTACTTTAATGCTGAGGTCAGCTGTTGTCCTTATTAATGTGTAACCTGTGTATCCAAAAATGGTTTTATGCAGGTACAATGAAGCATGTACCGACAAATATTCAGCTTTATCTTACTTTTTTGGGAAACAGTGAAATACTAGAAAATTTTTCTAATGTTCTGAGAAGTATCTTGCACGTGTAGAAGATGAGTTGCCCAAATATAGAGAAATCAAAGAATGGTAAAGTTCTGGATTAGTTTTTACGGGGTTAAATGTAATTAGTTTGTATATACAGAAAATATTTTCATCCTTACCATTAAAAGACATACACGGAAAGACCATGAGGGATACAGTTGAAAAATAAGGAATAAACCTGGATGTATACTCAAAATTATCTTCTTTCAGCCCTGTTTTGAGCTCTCAAAGAATCATGATGTGGAAGTATCATAGTTTTATATATGTCTTAACATTTACTCATCTTTGTTTAAGTAAGTTTCCTTAATCTAGGTATGTAATATTCTTTTAGCTGTTTTAGGGATGCACAGTTTTCCTTTGGAGGTGATGGAAATCTCATAAAGGAATTGGAAGGTGTAAAATACATCTGAAACTTCCCTGTGTTAATATTGTATTCTTTCCTTTTGCAAGGCTTCATGTTCAGCAGAAGAATGTACTTTGTAGAAGAATAACTTATCTCTTGTGCTTTGTCCTGGGCTGATCCTCCAGTGTTAGTGGGAGAGATAACTTGGTTATTTGCCAGGTAATGTTGCCAGCTCTGCCGTGAGTACAGTTCAAATGCTTCTTTAATTTGCTTCCGTAAAACCAGATAAAAATAGCTCAGACTATTTAAACTGCACCACACAAGTAGTTTTGCCCCAAATGAGATAGCTGGCACATGGAAGCCTATTTTCAGCTAGTCTGTGGCAGAAATTACTCTTGCCTGTTTTTCTGAAGGCTGAGACAAGTGGTTCTAAATACCATAAAGCAAGAAGGCATTAAGACTGCAAATTTTATCTGCTCCTGAACCACAAAAGTCCTTCAGCAAATACTTGAGAAAGTCCTTGCTAAGCTAAATTTCAGAAGCCTAACAGTTGTTGATAGTTAAGTTTCTTAAACAACCATAGGTTCTATTATTTGCATGCAGCAGTTTAAATAATGCACTTAGCAGCCAGTCTGTATATAAAAAAAAGTTGGTTTTTTTCTGAATAATGTTTGTATTTGAGCTTGCAAACTGTTCCTGTTTTTTTGGTTTGTTTTTTTTTTATGAATTTGTATATATTGTCTGAAGAGTTCCAATTTTTGTTTCTACTTGTAACAGGTTATCTGATGAGCAGAAATGGAATATATGTTCCTTTGAGATTCCCTGGGTATTTTTTACTGCACTTGATGTTCTAGTGTGTCTCACACAGATAGACTTTTTCCTGAGAGGATAGAATTGTAGCAGTTAGGGGAGACCTACTGAATGACAATAAAATGTAAAAACTGGTCAGTTCCCCTGCTAATGGAAAAGACACTTTTTTTTGTCCCTCTCCTGTTGTATTAACTTCCCCTCCTTCCCCCCTTGAGGACTGTGCCACCCAAATAAGTATGCATCAAGTATTCATAAAGTCTTTCAAAATGTCTTCTTTTAATAGTTACTTTTTCCCCCCCCCCCAGATTGGCTTTGTAGGACAAGTTACTGAGAAACACTTGCTTATATGCCTACCAAAAAGTTGGTGCTCTGTCTATTTTTAAATGTTTTCTTTGTTAGTAATGGAAAAAGCACAGGATCCCTTTCTTGCAAAAACATAAACCAGTATTTATCAGGAAAGGTGCTTTATCTCTTGGAAAGTGCCATGCCAAATTTTATTGTACAAGAGCTCTCAGTAAGAATCTCTTTTTTCTGGCTACATTACATTTATAAGTATATGGGCCAAATTAATTTGTAGCATAATTCTACTGAATTAAATTTTTTTGAGACTTTCACAGGAGTATTCTACCTCTAAACTAGAATTTGAGGAAAAAGAACAATTGGGTATTGATTTGTCTTTCTATTTCTTGCTGTTTTCTGTGAAGAATGGTGGGTGGTTTAATTGATACTGTTCATATATTTTCTATAAGTGTTTATATTTTGGATTTATTGTTTCTTAAGTATTTTGTTTGTATCTCTGAGTTTTGAATTTTAAATAAATGATTTGTACACTTATTGAAAATTTTAAGGTGTACCTTATTGATTCTCATGGCTATAGTCATAATCTTACAATTAGAGGGCTCTTCTGGACATGGGAAGCTCAGGAATAGAAAGCAAGCATTCTTTACTTGGTGCAGCTGATACATCCCATGGCCACTGTTCCAGTGCCTAGGACAGTAAGAGTGTAGTAGGGTAGATGAAAGGAGTTTGCCAGCGACTCTGAAATTGATTTGCAGTCCTTTGTTTCTATTGCTGGCCCTCTTTCCTGTTCTTAATTACCTGCTGTGTTTAATTTAAGAGATGTGGCAGTATTCTGTACAGTTTTCTAGAGAGAGAATTAAGACTAAGGGCTTATCAAGAGAAACACAATTGCAACGTGTGGTGTTGCCTCTCTTGGTTTGGTCAGATACCTGCTCTGTTCTTAAACAAACGAAGACTAATTAAACATCTTTCAGGCTTTAACAAAAAGAAACAGTTAAGTTCAGACATACATAAAAGTCATGTTTTACTGCAACACAGTTCTCTGAAAGGCAAGAAAAAAATACAATAACAAAACTGAAACAACAAAGCTAACTTTGTTTTCACTCAACTTGCAACACATGGAGGTTAGTGGATGTTTTTAACTCTTTACTATGTGTTTCTACTTCATTACACCAAAGAAAAGATTTTTTTTTTTAAGTGTGACTCTTCTTGCTCTTCTGTGAAGGTATTTATTGTGAAGGTGGTGAGGCACTGGGACAGGTTGCCCAGAGAAATGGATACCCCATTCCTGGAAGTGTTTAAGGCCAGGCTGGATGTGGCATTGAGCAATCTGGTCTGGTTTCCTGCCATGGGCAGGAATAACACTGCCCCTGCCCATGGTGAGAAAGTTGGAACTAGGTGATCTTTAAACTCCTTTCCACCTTATTCTAGGACTCTGTTTAACAAAAATAGGCATAGCTAAAGTAACTCCAGGTCTGAAAAGAGAAGAGCAATGCCCTTTTCTTTTTTAGTGAAAACCTTAGAGCTGTACTAGGAAGTTTAAATGCTGTGTGTTGTAGGTTAGTAACCATAGCACTTCAGGAACTCAGGTTCAAGGTCCCTCTTGTCCCTGGCTTTTATTCATATTTGTAATAAGACCAGACATTAAAATCTTTGGCTAGATTTGAAAAACAAAGAGATGGCTAGTGGATGGGTCCATTTTCTTCAAATGGAGATAGTTACTTTTAATTTTATGGGCTGAAAACTTACCTACGCTAGTGGGCACCCCGGCTCACTTGTTTGTGGGGTGGGTGGTGTGAGAAGCAGGAAAGCCCTTGGCTCTGTAAGCACTGCTCAGCAGTAGCTAAAACAGCCCTATGTTACCACACTGTTTCCAGCACAAAACAAACACAGACCTACCCTAGCTACTCTGAAGAAAATTACTTCTATTCCATCCAAAACCAGTACAGCTGCTCTTTCTGATATGTGCAAGATGATATTCACCAAGGGAAGGAGTATCAGAAAATTGTGTGCAGGATGCCCAAATCAAGTGAGTCAGAGGCTGTGACTTCTAAGATGCTTTGAATTATGAAAACTGGGAAGTCCATGATCATAAAGGATGCTCTGGAAAACGTAAAATCTGACACATTGTGATCAGAGTGTTCATGTGTTGGACTGAAAGCAATAAACTATTAGAAAAGCCTAACACTTCTCAGACAGTGTACTGCTGTGAGGAGCAGCAATCTACCAGTCAGTGCTGTTTGCTTAGCATTGTGCTAAACTGCATTCAAGCAGCAGCCTTTGGGAAATCTCTTCCTATCCATTGTTACACCAGCTGAAGTTATCCAGTCCCTTGAGCATTTGCAGCATGTTTTCTGCTGTGGGAAGTGCATGGAAGATGTGCTGAGCAGGTTATCACTGCTTATGCCTTAGAATCTGTGAGACCTGGGGAGAAACACAAGACATTGAGAAACTCTACAACCAGAATTCACTTTTCTTCTTTCCATCAGTAGTTCCTACAGCCCCTTCAACCTGAAGTGTAGGGCAAATGCATGCAGTATTGGAGCCCATGTTTTCAAGACTGTCTCTCCAGCTGTCTTGTACCATTGAGCTCTCCAGGATAGAGTTCATGCACTTGTCCTTTCCTCATTGCAGCTTGCTCATTCCCAGGCTCAGTAGTTTTACAGCTCATTCCCAGGCTCAGTAGTTTTACAGCAGATTGGCATTCTTATTGGTCTCTCATTCTTTGGCTTTACTCAGAGATACTGAAATCTTTAAGCACATGAGCTAGGTATTATTTTACTAGTAGGACAGGTAATCTACCTTTCTCTCACCTGCTTTCTCATATTCCTAGCTGTCTGATGCTTTCCTTCCTTTGGTGTAGCAGTGTAGTGTTAAACTGGCAGGATCTACTCTGGGCAGCCTATGGCTGAGATGGCTGTGGCCATGTCCATTAGCTGGTGGAGAAATAGAAGGGGAGACCAGGAAGTTTCTCTTAGTCCCAAAGGGGAGCAGGGCCACCTGGAAGAAATGGAAACCCGTGTTCCTGCCTGCCTGTCCCTGGAGTGGGAATGCAGCACAGCTGCTTGAGGCAGGTTCATGGAAAGGTTATGGTGCCTACAGGAAAGCTTCTCTGCAACCTTTTGGAAAAGGACTTGAGGAAGCTGCAAGAGGATTCTTCTAGCAAAGTTGTTGTCCGTTTACAAACAATAGATGATGTGAAAACCATCTGGATGGCACCAGGTCAGCAAAACTTTTTTCCAACAGTTAAATAGACCTTAATTGCTGTTATGCCTGAAAAACAGGGGACATGCTGAACTTGTGTGCAAGAGGAGAGTGAAACTTGCTGTTCTAAGGATGGCAGAAGGATAAGACCCAGAGGATTGTGGAAGGGAAAAAAGATTGGAGAAATGATACAAGGGTAATGTAGCAAAAGGAGACAGATCAAAAGTGTCTATAGAAAGGGAACTGTGTGGGTTGTGCTCTTTGCGGACTGTCCAATGCATTGTCTGTTAAATCTCACCATACTTCAGCACAAAAGCGTGTTTTAGTTTGCCTCAAGGAGCAAACTAAAACATTCCTCAATACTTGCCTATAATGAAGAATGGTTCAGTAGTCCCATATATATTATCAAATATATAATATATATATCAAATGTGTTTTATTGATTCTTTGCAGGTAAGGGAGAGAAGGGTAGTGGGGCTAAGGGCCCAGCATAACTTCATCTTACTGCACACAATTCTTGAAAAAGATATAAGGAAAGATGTTGCAGCAGCCCTCTCATTAGAGGGTAGGAATGAGCCAAGACACAGACTTCTTGTTTATCCCAGTATGAAAAGGGTCCTGATTTATTCCTCTTTACAGCTCAGCCATCCTGCCTCCAACTATTCGCTGACTCTGGCTGCAGCAGCTCCTGCTGTAGGTTTCCCTTGCAGCCTCTGACTGCTGGTTATTTCCTGCTAAACTGTGACTGCACGTATCAGTTTGCAGACTCTGAATGCAGGCTTTTACCCAGCCAGACTGTCACTGCAGGCTCCAACAACAGGCTCTAAGCACTGGCCCAGGCTGACCTTACAGCAGTGATTCTCTCTCCTGTTTAGCCCAGTCCTTCTGGATTGTTCCTTCAGTATCTCATTCCTCTTTGTTCAGGTCCTACTCAAGATCCTTCCCTGACCAGCCAACCCACCCCTTTTATCACACTTCATTGGATATAGCTATGACTTATCAGGGTCGAGGTCACATGTAACCCCTTCTCCTAAAGAAAGACTGATTCTTTTTTCATTATCCAGCTTTCTGTACTCTCCTCAAAATAATTGCCAAGTGCTTCTGTTGTGATAAACAAGGAGGGATATAAGGTGAGCTGCTGAAGCTGTACTTCTTTTGGGACTAATGATGTTTAGATGTTGCATGGTGATGAGGTGGAACAGACCTCACTAATGCCATTGACACTCCAAATAACCCAAACAGCCTTTTACATGGCACTATCTGTAGAGCCTGGGGGCAAACACTGGGTAATTGGTTCCTGGCCTCTGTGCAAAAGGGTTTAACCATGTTAAAGATTAGAAAGGGACATTTGATTGATTATTAGGCCTTCATCAAGACTACTTCTTTCCATAAATTCTCGAGTTATCATTATAGTTAGTGTGGGGATCCCTTCCCATCTCTGAGGGAAGGTGAAATGTAAAATGTGGCAGAAGATAGCATACCAGTATCTATTTCCTTAGAAGTGACAGGTTTTCTCACTGTTGTGAGAAAACCTTCCATATCTTCACCCCCAACATCACTCCAGATATATTAAGAGATGCGATAATGCTTGACATATTGCACACAAGTTTTGCCTTAGGTTGCACTTTGAGCTGCAGAGTTTGTAGGGGAATTTGATGCACTGCATGGCTCATGAAGGAAGAGTGAAGAGAAATGAGACTGCTGTAGAACTTTGTATATTGAGAGGGGGAAAAAAATCAGTACCAATTATGTTTCAAAATACCGTCTTTTTAATGTGTTCTGCTTGTCCAGCCAGGTGCCTTTCAATTCTTGATCTACGTGTATAGTAGAAATAAAAGCTGGTGCCCGTTGAGATTTTGCTTTCCATCTCTACCAGGTAACCACTGTTGTAAGATGCAGAAAGGAGAAAAATAGAGGTAAGATCACTTCTTCAAAATACCTGTGGCTGATTGTGGGGGGGAACAGAAACAAAAATAGGCAATTTGTAATGGCTAAAATACTGCATTCACAAGAATATTTCAGCTGCTCTGTCTTGTTTCTGGTTTTAAGCAACCCACATATTCCTTGGTAAAAAATATGCCCTTAAGCTATTCTCATACAAAGAACTACTGTTAGGTGAGTGTTTTGGCATTCCCAAACTTAGACAGTGTTTACAAGTGTTTACAAAACTAACTGCAGATGTCCTGCAGATTGAAAGTGCCGCCCGGCTCTGATGCAGGGTGCAGAGCTCAACGCTGACTGTGCATGTCCTCATCACGCACACTGAAGTCTTACCTTCGAGGCACCTGCGTTTGCCCAGTTCTGCTGTGCTGGGCCGTGCGTGTATGCCTCGCTCAGCCCCTGCTGCTCCCTGCTCCGTTCGTCTTCAAGTTCGGCAGCGTTTGAGCTGCGATGGTTCGTGTCAGAACCTTCTCTCTTGACCGGAGTTGCGGCTGGGGAGCACGGTGATGCCACCCAGGCCATACTGCACCGCTGCGCGCCACCCTCCCCACCTCCTGCTTTCTTAGGCTTCACCTGCGCTGGCTCAAAAATTACAGTGACGGCGGAGTTGTTTTGTTTCGCCTCTGTTTTCCTCTTCACTGCCCCTTCCCGGCACAGAGGCTGCGGCAGCGGAGCCGGCGGCGGTGGCGGGGCGGGGCGGGAGGAGGCGCGGAGGCCGCCGCGGTGCCGGTGGCGGGGCGGGGCGGGAGGGAGGGGCGGCGGGAGCCGGGCATTTACAGCGAGCGCCTCCG
>VZUI01067820.1:0-11381 GCA_013401135.1 Cettia cetti | reverse complement strand
ACATTGTTCTTCTGTTTACCAGAAGAACACCTGGGAAAGAACCCTTCCAAGATCAAAACATCCCAGGCATGAAACTCAGGACTACAAGGTACAACCTGCAGTCTGTGGATAATGCAGCTAAGTCAGTAGTGCTGGAAAGGTCAGTGGTGCTTTGTTTTGCAGTTTGCCCTGTTCTTTTGCAACCTTTAAAATTTAACTGGTAGGTAATAAAATCATGCTTAGTTTACTACAGTTTATGCTTGGATGAAACCCTGAAGCTACTGCTGTAAACAAAAGCCCAATTTGTATTTTGAATTGACTGATCATATCTGATAGATGTAATCAACAAATATTTTACATCCTCAGTTAATTTACTACCTTATGCCTTGTGCCATAGTTGTTTCTGCCTTTGTTTAATGGATGTTTCCTTTGTTAAAATACTGAATTTTGGAAAACTACTCCACCATCGATTTGGTGGTTATTTGTTTCATTTATTTTTGAGTACACAAATTCAGTTATCTTATCTTTCTAAACTCCTCCAGTAGTTAATGGAACAATGGACTCTTCCAGGATCCCTTTTGGGATACATTAGCAAGTAGTGCAAGCCAGTGGCAGACCTGAAGAACAAAATAGTGCTGAGAATTTGATGCCCATGCTTAGTGATTCTTTTTTTCTTCAGAATAGTCCTAATCTGGTCCTGTGGATTGAATGTCCATTGCATTTGGAGTGTATTGTGTACACTCCTGATCTCCATCTTCCAGTTTATTTGATATAAACCACATAAAGTTTGTGTTTCCTGAGACTGTGTGAATGAGTAATATGAACCAAAGCCCAGAAGGAGGAAGAATTGGGAACTTATCTTTAAAAGCTCTGCTCTCTTCTGATCCAGGCTAAAACACTAATATAGTTGCAGTCTCAGAGCACTGATGTCAGATTACAGTTCTGAATTTCTTGCTGTAGCAATCTCTCCCTTTCTTCAATCCCCCCAGACCAAATCTGTGAACACCAGCAGCTACTTCATTGCAGAAGAGTTGGGTGCTGAGAGTTATGCTGTGACTTCCATGTGACACCACTGCAGTGTGGACTTTCCCTCCTGGCAGGACCAGCTCTTCAAGAGTCTTGTAAAGCAGCCAATTTGTCAGTCATTCATCAGATGGCCAAGCTAAATAAGCTCATGTAAATTAAAATGTTTCTAGGTGCTGAGCGTGAATCACTTCTTGGGTGACTTTAGATATCTTCAGTGTTTCTGTCCATATGCAGGTAAGTCAGTTGTGCTCCCTTTATAAAAAGACAAAGAAAGAGGCATTTCATCAGTAGTATAAATGGCTACTTAAGGGCTAAATGCTTCCTTACCTAAAAGTTTCACTTTTTCATCCCTGACTGTAAGGGAACTCTGAGCAACCATTTAGACATATCCAAAGCTGCATGAGAAACCCACTTCTCCTTTCCATATTTGAGCCAGCCTTCAAATATATACTTGAGGATTGGATTGCTTTTGATTCTTTTTGTTGATTTTGGTTGTGTTGTTTTGGGATTTTTTTGTCAGCTTGAATAATTTTTCTCATTTTCTGTGATTTTCATACCCCCTGAGCTAATGATGACTATTTTCACGTGTTTTATTCAGTTTCTGGTGGTTTTTGGTTCACCCAAGATGTCTCACAAACATATCAACCGTCACTACTTCTCACCCCATGGTCAGATCTCCAATCCCATGTAATCTCAGGGCTGCATTCAGAAATACTGGTGCTGGAACAAAGTTTAATTTATCTCTTGGTGGATGGTTGACAGCATTGACAGCCTGCAGCATATTACCATACTGAATTATCAAGTCCCTTAAAGGAATAATGAATGCTGCTTACACTGACTTTCTGCCAAAAACATCCCTTTGTAATGTAAATGAAAGAACACAGCAAAGCAGTTAGATACACGTCCCACTGCTGTGTCTGCTCAAACACACGGTGCTGGAAAGGGCTGTTCCTATTTTATCTTTTTAGCCTTAACATGATGTTTACATTACCATAGGTGCTTTATTTTTTCACTCTGGCACACCCTCAGACCTGTGAAGTATTTCCCTGCTTGAGGACAGCTATGAGTGGTGTTAGAGGGTGACACATATTATAGAGATGTAATACAGAAATTAATCACTGTTTTCATCTGAAGCAGAACTGGGAGATGATCATTGCATTCTAGAAACAGCAAGCACCTGCATGAGAGTGGATTGCGTCTGTCAGAGTTTGAACCAAAAAACCCATCCACAGCACTCAATATTGTTACTCATGCAAAGCTGGAAATCTTCTTTTCTTTGAAGAATTCATTTAATGAACACAAATGTGCATCATGCATTTTTTTCTCCCGTGTTCCATACAATGTTAACAGTACATCCTGTTCTTAACTTGTAGCCTCCTGCCACAAGAAAATACCACCACAAACATCACAAACCAGTATACGCCATTGCTTTAATGCTGTTAAGAAAAAACAATGGGACTTTGTCCTTTTCAACATCAATATCAAGAAGAAAACTTCTCCCTATGACACTAGTGACAGTATACATTGTTTAGTTGTTCTTTGCCTCTTGGTAAGGATCCTCCTGTTCCCTGACCAAGCTGCATTTACCCTGCAAGGAAACTATTCCTTGCTTCCAGTCCCTAGCATGGATCAGTCCTTTTCTTTGTTTGTCTGTCCTCAGCTCTGCCTGCTGTGTCTGAATTTGGCTGTGCTTTTGCCCATGTCCTGGTTTGTGTTTTGCCTTGTAATGAACTCTAATGTAACAAATGAATGTTTGACAAAGTATCTTAACAGCTTTATCCACTGTTCTAATTTAATCTGTAATTATGGTGACAATATGGGATTTTTCAGTTTTGCTTTTAGTATTTTTTAACAATGCCATTGATCAATATGTAATTTGTACTCCTTTGTTCCTCTGCAAATCTTGGAATTCCCAGCTCACCTGGGAATTTTCCTTTTGAAGGTTTTTTCCTTTGGAAAAATTGACTCCTTCCAAACACAGCTTCAAGCAACACCCTAATTATGATGTAAGGAAGCATACAGAGGTCATACAGAGCAGTAAATCAAAAAGTACAAAGCATTCACTGTATTTTAGCACATTAGCAGCAATATTTTCCTGACCCACTTTGCCACATGCAAAAGGATGTTGATGTGCTTATTTAGTCATCTCTTCATTCAGGACAGAAGTGAGCCCGTTTGGATGGTTCATGCATCCTGGTCAAACGACAGTGTGAAAGTGTGACAGTGTCTTTCCTGAGTCCATGAAAGGCTGCTTGTATTCCAGCTGCCAGGCAGCTTCACACTGTCATAGGGCATGTTACAAAATGAAATGGGCTAATTCTGCAACAGTGTGTGTGCTCACTGTGCTCAGATAATTTTGTTCACTGCACCAGATTACTAAAGTGGACATTTGTTATCTTACTTATTAGCACATAATTCAGATTTGTCATATCAGAAAAAGATCATCCCTATCCCTTCTTAGCTCTCCTGTGTCACTAGAGACAGAATTTCATCTCTTTCAACTTACCATCTTCCATGCTCTGTTGGGATGGCAAGTACACTTCATGTGCTGATGGCACCACAGAGATAAACAGGGAAAGGCTTTTGCAGGCTCTACTAAACTCTTCTGTTTTCTTCAGAATAGAGGAACACAATGGCATTATGATGAGGCTGTCCTGTGGTTGTCTAAGGAAACCTGTGGTAGGGAATATTAAAGGGGCAACAAGATAGGTAGGGGGAAAAAACCACTCCTTTCATTCCAGAAGATGTGTGCACCAACAGCTGACAGGGTTTCCTATGAGGATCACACTGTGCAAAGTACAACACGCTTCAGTCCCATCTCAAATCACAGACTGTGGGCCATGTCTTGCTTCTCATCACTCCAAAGCAGTTGAATTCCTCAACTCTGCCATCATCTCCCTCCAGCCTGGCCACCTTGAAGTCACACAGAGGTTTGCAGGCATGGGGAAGGGTTGATTTGAGGTGCCATCAAAGACTAACAGGCAGGGCTGATGTGGACCTGTGTTTTAAAGCTGTGCAGAATAGTTTAACTAAGTGAACTAACCCAAATGGTTATAAAAATCACTGTGCCTGCAATAAGTACATGAAAGCCAGCATTGCTGGTAGTTTCTGTTTCTGGATGTGTTTGCTTGCCTTTGTATCTCAGTCTATGAGTCTTTGCCTTAATCACAAGCTAAAACCCTGTGGACCATCAGAGACCTAATTAAAAATGGCATCCCTGATGAACCTCTTTCCTAATTTATGTATTTATATAGGTTTTCCACAGATGAAGTAGAAAGCATGACATGAAAAAGTATGAAAAGCAGGTGGCAGCAGAGTCAGCGCCAGCAGTTGTCCCACTTGTGTAATTTGGTCTTGTGTCAGCCTCTGGCTGGAACTAATTGCTAAGGAGTTTGTCAAAGATCAGTGACTTTGGGCACTTTCAAATTAACCTTGATGAGGTGTATGAAATCCACAATCATCTGCCAAGAAGCAAACTATAGAACTGCACAAATGCCTATCATTTAATCTGGACTTTTTTTTCACTGGTAGGGATCCTATGACTCCCATGAATCACATCAATCTTGACATCAATTAGATCTTTGAAATAGCTATGCTGCACCATCAGGACTACATAAATTCACACAGTCATCTAAAAACTCAGCTAAGAAAGAATGAGTGGTCTTCAAATGGTGGCTTATTGGCAATATCTTTTCCAGGGAGAGCATAAGCTCCTAGTCCAGTCAAATAGAAGTGTTACTGCTTGGGCATGCTCCACTTTCAGCTGACAGAGGTGGGTCAAACTTGTGATGGCTCTGTGTTGGTACTGCTTGGCTGCGCTCCCAGAGGATGCTCTGGCTTTATGTCGCCTTAAAGTGAGGCCCTTTAACCTAAGCAGAGCAGAGCTCTGCACAATTTCTGCTGTGTTTAGGTGAGGAGATAAAGCACAGCAAATGACATACTGGGGTAGTGTGATGCTCTGATCTTATAGCCTTTCATACTTCTCTGTTCATCAGAGAGCCAAAGGCTGGCTATTCATTCAGAGACCAAGGAGGAGGCAGTTTTCTTGTTTGTCTCCTTATTGTTTTGATCTTATGCATAAGAAATTCAATAGGATGTGACAGGAAGGTTAAAGCTCTGTCTCCTCCTAAAGAGATTTGTACTCTTGAGTTCTGCATACCTAGCAGCAGACACTCTGAAACAAGAGTCCTCTCAGTCCCTCACTGGAAGTGTATTGTAAGATATAACCTGATAAATTATATATTATAGCTATAACCTGATATATATATATATATTACAGATATTCTTCATACCAGGGAAAGGGATGCTCACCACCAGCTCAGTTGGATGCTCTCTCTGTTCCTGTTGGAGCTTAGGTTCTCAAAAGTCAGTATTTTCAGAAAACCTCAAGAGTGTGGGACTGGGTCATGTCATATAATTTTTACAGCTTGAAAGTCTGATGTCTAAACCTGAGTTTGACTAGATCTTGGCTTCCTTTATAATCAGTAGAAACAAACAATATTTTATTATTATAAAATGTATTAGCTTTGTGATTTAGCTTACATATTTTAAATGTCTGTTTTAGGATAATAGGGATTATCCTCTAGAGGTTCCTATTTTTCGCTATTGGAGCACACAAGGAGTATTGTGTGATAGCTCAGACCTAGCATCTACAGGTTAGATGCCTCAGGACATAAATTCCCTAAATAAGAAGTCTTCTCAGGTTTCAGAAGGAAGTCTCTGTCTCTTTTTAATGACCCAGAGGAGAAAACTACACAGCCGGGGGGGTGGGGGGGGGTTGGGGGTTGTGCCTACTCTGAGTACACTAAGTCATGTCCTACATCTGGCACAGGTGCCTCATTTAGCAGTTCTAGAAGTTCAAGACAGGAGATACTGTGTGCTGTCAGGTCAGAAATGTCCACTCACATATCAGTTGTTAGAGGGAGTTGGTAGCATATCTTCCCCACAGAAATATGGATGCCCAGGGACATTAGGGGCAGGATCAAATTTGTAAAGAAACACCTAAATGTAGATGTTCACGCAAAGATGTATGCCAAAAGATAACAAGGGGTGTAATTGTCCATTAGATAAATGGAGCTCTGGTCAATACAAACCAGCAGCTTTCAAAGTGATTTACCCAACCAACCAATCAAATACAGATGTAGCTGGCCTATGCCTATATATGATAAATATACACATAGTAGGTGCATAATTTCCTTGGAGATGACCTAGAGTAGCCAAAGTATCTTCATGTGGCTGGCAGCTACACCATGGGATCTCCTGAGCCTGTGGAGCACCAGGGCCCTTCTGCAGCAGAAGAAGCATACACTAAGGGAGGTCCAAAGGCACTTGGACGCCTGCATTTGGGCTTCTGCATCACACTCTGTCCTTCAGGGAGAACAATCTCTTACTGGGTTCCACTGCCAAAATTACTAGCTTGCATGGTGCAGTCCAGGAGCCCTTCAGCAAAACTTAATAGCATCACCTAATCCTGTGTGAACTTCTGGCCAGTGAATACCATTTCTTATCAGTGGTGTCAAGCAGCTGACCTGTTGATGCACTGTAGACAAGCCCACTACAGCAGAGCTGGTAGTGCCAGCCTGGGTAGCTGGTTCCAGTCCATCATAAGGGTGATATAGGATTCCAGCTATAAACCAAGGGTTTCTGCACAGCAATTCATTTAGACCATGTTGCATCCTAGAACTGGATTGGTTTCCTCTCAAGAAACTGGCTGCATTTACACTCTATTTGAAAGACAACAAGCAGAATCTTAGAAGCTAAGGACTACACTGAGACTACCTCTCTGACCACCTAGACCTCTTCTACTAATTTGTTCTGGAGTGACCTTTTATAGACTTGTAGTGCAAGACACTCAAATAAACAGTGCTTTAGTTTAGATCTTCAGGTTTGTAGTCATAAACCAGCAAAAATGAGAGAAATTCCACTGGCTTTACTGAGCTTAATACACTGATCTGTCATGTCTAGCATGATTTATGTGAAGTCTTTTCTCCTCTCTAAATTAATTTCAGGTTTCAATAGAAACAAATTTAGGCAAATATACAACCTGACTTCTGAGTTTACAGTTAGTTAATCATTTCCAGTGACACTCACTAGAGGGAAACTATGGAGAACTTTATAAATTGGATTCACCTTCTATAGCTACTCCATCAACCTTGGCATTTAGCATTTAGCAATCTGGGGCAATCGAGACTAAAGCAGAGAATTAAAATTCACCATAGTCAAAAAGTAAGCAAATGAGATTTAAAAACCCATTAAAATACCAGCCACAGCTACTGCATACAAAAACACTGTCATACCTGTATGACTTTAAACATCTTCCTAAATATATGTTGGTGTCCAAATATATTTGGACCCTTGTCTGAATGTATGTAAATAATACGGTACCTTCCAGACATTTCTGTCACATCAATGCCTTTCTGCATTTCCCAAATCTACCTTTGTATGTTTAAATATCCACTATGAATCATTTTACATTAGCTCGACTAAATTTCATTTTACCAGTGTCATTTATTTTACCCTCCTCTGTCATTTATCAAAGTGGTTTTGTAGTCTGCTATATCCTCTACGGATGCATAATCCCTCCCAGCTTTATATCACCTTAATATTAGGTTGGTAAGTCTCTCCACAGTTGTTAATTGACCTCTCTGGTATCCTATTCAAAGCATCCTCCCAAGATAATTATAAAGAATTACAATTACCTCATTTTAAATACTTTTTTAACAGTTATCACACGATATACATGCAGCATTAGCTTTGAGAAAGCAATGTGGCTTCCACTTTGAAGTCCTCATAAAACCCTGTCCTCATCAAAGAAAAAAATATGCGGCTTTGACTAATCTATGCTGTTTAAGATGCATATAAATGTATATAATCAGAAATCAAGCATTATAAAAGTCTGTATTGGATGTACAGTAATTTGCAGTACCCTAGGTCTTCTGTTGTTTTTCACCTGTGTTATGTGACAGTCAAACTACTTGATTGAAACAGATCCTCCTGGCTTTAGCACTTAGTCATCTTCCATTGTACAGGAATACTGCAGTGAACTCAAGTGCCATAAATTCACTACCTTTGCAAAAATGACTACCAGTTATGACTGGAAGGTAATGGAATTGTGGGAATCTGTTCAAGCTCTCAAATACCACACTACAAAGGTCTTTAAGGTGCTAGAACCTCTTCATGAATCCCGACTGGCTCTAGTTCACAACCAGAACCAGCAATAAGCCACAACCCAGAAAGAAGACATTGTTCACAGGAAAAATACATACACCTGACAAAGGGCAGATCCCCCCCACCACTGGAACAAAAATCACAAAATTCCAGGGAAAGAAAAAAGAAAAAACCCACAATGACTGGTGACCTGGTGGGGAGAAAAAAATTGCACCAGCTCCTGTCTCAAGGAAAAAACCCACAAAATCCAAAAAGTTCACACAGCAGCTTCAGCAAAACAGATGGGAACCTGATGAATCTCTGATGTTGGTCCCCTCTTCATAACAGGTGAAGCAGGTGGATTTGGTGTTCTTTCTCTCACTTGGCTCAGCGTTTCCTGAGGTCTGGGGCCGAAATGGAGCAGCCCCCAGCCAATTCTTCTCCTGCTGGTTGTTCTCTTTGATCTCAGACCAAAACCAAACCGTACAGTTCACTTCGGAAAAGAAGCCACCCAAGGATCGCTGCAGCAGCCTCTCCAAGGCTGAGAAAGGTAAAAAAACCTTATTGACAAAACTAACAAGAACCGAGGCAGCTAAGCAGGAAAAAAGGACACTGTCTGCATGGCACCAGGGATGCCTGGGGAGTGAGGCTTTGAAAAAGCCCGCAGAAGAGCCCTGAGGCTCCCCCCAACCCATCTTAAACCTACAGCAACCATTTCTGGGCATATAGCAGATGATAAGGAAATAGACTATTCATCATAAAATTACCCCAAGGCACCCCTCTTGTAGGTGGGCGTCATAATGATTAGCCTCCAGTCATCTGGGACCTCCCTAGTTACTGATGGTAAATGATGGGGAGTGGCTTGGTGAGCTCTCCCACCAGTTCATTTGTCTCCCAGTTTTCATCAGTGCTCTGAGATTCAGATTTTTAAAAATCCACCTAAAATTTTGCTATAAGATTTAGTTGACAGCTTTGAGACTTGGCTGACAGCCTTGCTCTTCAGGTAAAACTGAGCTTTCTATAATAAGGTGCAGTTATTTGCACAAGAAATTGAGCTTTCTTGAAGGAAGATCTTTAGTAAGTGGGATTAACTGCCATGCAAACTGAATGTCATCAAAACCTTCCCCTGATTTTTGATACACATGCAAGGCATGCTTTTGAGGCATGCTTTTGAGGCTCCACTGTCCATAATATAAACACAGTCCCAGTGAGAAAACATTGACAAAAGCTATAGCAGGGGAGAGGAAGCAGAGCTGGTCTATACTGGGCAGTAGATGTTGGCCAATGGAAGTAGCTGGTCAGCAGGTAGTAAAGAAAAATGTGTTCCAGACGTCAGAATTTCTTAAGTCAGTTCCTTCAAACTATGCCAACAACATGGGAGGAGATACTGTGGAAGCAGGAAAGAAATCCTTTCCCCCAAATGAGGTCAAAGAAGAGGGAACTCTCCAAAAATGTGATACATAATCATGAGTGCTATAAGAGACTCTGTTCCCCCAACTGCAGCCCTATCATCTAGTCTTACTGCTTGCCCTCTTATAACCTTTCTTGTGCTTGCTTGATGGGGATTTTTCATTCTTTATTAAAATTATGTCCACTGGCAAAAATGAGACCGAACTTTCTGTATGCTACATGCATTCCTTAATATCACATATCAAAAAGGTTCCAGAAGGCCTTGAAAACCTACAGGGTTGGGGGTGGAGGGGATGTCTTGGCTTGGGAAACCAGCTTTGATCTTGGACTGAGTGGGAGTAGCTGGATCCTGAGGAGGGAAGCAGCTGGCATGATAGTGACTAAGGGCTGTTGGAAAGGCTGAGGGGGCTTCATTGATTTCCATGAAGAGCACAGGAAGAGGAGAAATGTCTTGGCCAAGGCAGGTGATGGTAGGAGGCAGCAGGGGTAGACTGAGCTGTATCGCAGGCCTGTGGCTCAGCTATGCAGCTGTGACTGTATCTAGGTGAGCTGCTACTGCAAATACACTTGCCTGAAAGAAACAAGGTCTGACAAACCAGGGCTTTCCCAGTAATTTCTTGTGTTTGGTGTCAGTGTGCGCAGCTAACATGCTTCAAATGAACCTGAAGGAGGGTTATGTCATCCGTGCAAGAGTGACATGAGTGCATCTAAGCATGACACTATGGCAACTTGACTTAAAATGATCTTTCAGTTTATAGAGAGTGGATAGGGAAACAAGAATGTACAGATGAAATCACCTCTACACTGAAGACCCTGCCATCCAGTTAAAATATTGGTACCTGCACTTGAAACAAATGCTAAAACATTCAAGACACAGAAGACAAAAACAAAAAAAAATACAACCTTGAGTGAGGGAATGTGAAAGGGAATTTATGGTGAGAGGCTGAAGAAGCTCAACCTGTTTGGTTTGCCAAGAAGAGGACTGACATGACTTGATGATAATACACATCTTTAGGAGTGGTCACCAGACACCACAGAACTGTCTTTCAGGAGAAGTTCCTGGAGTGTGAACTGAAGCCTACCAATCCAGGTCAGAAATGAGAACGCACTTTTGGTCATGAGGGTGAGAGTAGGCTCTGGATCAATGTGCTAAGCTGTCAACTCATCATATCTTCACTCCTGGCAGTGTTTCTGTCCAAAAGGTATGTACTACCCAAATACAAAATACAGTCACTGCCCCTTCAAATTGCTCTTTGAATATCATGTCAATTTCATCCCCAAACTCGAAGGAATTTTAGCAGCAGGCATAACTGGCTGGTTACCCCAGTATTGCCCCCTCCATTCCTGCCTTCTCTAGTACCTGTATACTCCTTGGGGTCTACCTCACCACAACCGTTCCCAGTGGACAGCCGGAGCTGGCACACTGCAGGTGGCACGACCACTTCTGTCCCTCCAAGCATCTCCTCCCCAGACCACTGCTCTGGGGCAGCCGCCATCCCCGCTCTTCTCGACGAACACCCACTTGCTTTTCTCATAAGCCTTCCGAGCGCACCTCCTCGGAGGGGAGGCTCCCACTCTTCTCTCGAGCACGGCTGGCCCGCTGCGGGACGGCGGCGGGCGGGCCCCGACTCGCCCCGCCCGACCCCGCGGTGCCGGCGGCCGGCTGTTGCCCGGTGCCCGCCGCCAGGGCTGGGCGCGCGTGTTTCTTGTGGAAAGCCCGGAGCCTCCAGCTCCGCCCCGCGCGTGTCCGTGGGCTGGGGCCGGGCGGGGGAGCAGCCCCGGCCGCCGCCGCCCCGCCCCGCCATGCCGCAGCCGTAGGC
>VZUI01067800.1:0-18415 GCA_013401135.1 Cettia cetti | reverse complement strand
GTTTGCTTTTTTTTTTTTTTTTTTTTTTTTTTGTCCTTTCAGGACACTTTTATCTAGGTGAGATTAGAAAATGCCACAGATCACTTCGGCTGATAGAAGAATAGGAAGGGTCTGTGAAAGAGCTGGATAGCCACGAAATTAATTTACTTATTTTTTGGTTTTCTTTTTCCCTAAAATAACTCCAGGAGATGCATTAGCTTTTCTATTTTACAATATAATCAGTTTGATCATAATTTAGTGACTGAAGAGTGATTTGGCTCTTTCAAGGAACAACTCACTGAAAAGCATGGATCTGACCAGTTGGACTGGAAAACAACACTTCTCTAGTATATTTATGCATGTTCATAAGAAAAAACCCCCCTCCTTCCATGTCCCAAAATATCCTCCAAATATTTTTCAGGAAATATTTGAAAGCTGTGACAATTCTCTAACCCTTTCTAGCAATTTTTCACATCTTTCACTATTCACCTCTTGGACACAGCTGGCCCTTCTCTCTCATTTTTTTTTTTTTCCCAAGTCCAAATGGCAGCTTAACATTAATGCTTTTGGAGCCAGGAGAGCAATAATGATGCCTGATGCCAAAATGGCAGAAAAGGCCAGCACACCAGGTCCAAAACCTAGAGAGATGGAGGAGAGTGCCTCAGGAGCCCGGTGTGAACTGTGTGGGTCTGATTTTCTGAGTCTGTAAAGTTTCCAGCCTGTCAGGGGCTGAATTTCTTCTCATAAGATTCATTTTTCAAGGACCATTTGTGTAAACAACTTTTCTATTTTTCATAATATTTCTAAGTTCTCATAATAATTCCTCTCCCAGCTGTTGTTTCTATTATTTAACCAATGGAGAGAGGTGTTTATTTTACAGACCAATCATATGCTTTCCTAGTGCAGCATGTTATAAAAAAGGCTGGGTGAATCGTAAATAAAAGCCTTTTCTGACCTTTCTACTACCTTGGAGTCAAGCTCTTTATTTCGTGTCCAACAGCTACAGGAAGTGTCCTTCTGGGGCAGGTCTTGTAGGCCATATTATGTCATGGACACAGGGACACTTCTTGTACACAAGAGGACAGGCCAGCTTCTTCAGAGGGATGTCAAGGATGCAGAAGTGAGATCATCTGTCAGTCTGACAGCCTTCCTTTTGTAAATTTTCTCTTTTGCAGGGGTTTAATTTTTTTCTCTTGGATTCCATCAATTTCTGTAGGTGTATGAGATGAGCACACTTCAATACTGTGTTGAGTGACCATGAAGCGGGCATCATGGACAAACTTGCTCTTTGCTAAATAATTCCAACAGTTTTTTTAGAGTGCTTGTGTTCATTAATTTCCTAGTTATTCTGCAAACTTTATAGGCTAGGGCTGATTATTTTTGTGTTTGCCATGACCTTCATTGCTGGTAGAATTCCCTTCTCAGAAACTCCAACCAGTGACTGTTAAAGGCAATAGCACTTCTGATCTGCTGATCTGCTGATCTATGCCTCTGCCAGTCAGCTTTCCAGAAAAACGGCAAAGGAAGAAACATCTCATGAGGATCTCATAAGTTTAGAGTAACATCACAGATGCAGGTAGAAAGCAGATGGCAATGAGCAATTGAGAAGTCTAGTTTTCATTTTATGCAAGGGGTTTCATAGCTTGAGGAAGTGGGAGGCACATTTAATGCCCCAAGAGGTCTTTTCTAGCTGTAGCTTGCTAAAAGAAGGAGCTGCTCATTCAACCAAGCTCAGAGATACTGTCCTCCTGTCGCCTACAAAATGGTTGACTCTTAGTAGTCTCTGTCAGTAATGGCAGAGGAGAAAAGGCTCAAGTAACTCACTTAGGGCAAATGTAAGACAAAAAGGCACAATTAATAAACTCACATGTGTGAGTTGGTGTTAATTCAAGAAAAAGAATTAAAATGCTGAATTTCAGAGAACATTGCCATGCTTTTTTGAGTTTTATAGAAACTCTTGTCAGAATTTGCCAAAAGAAAGCGTATAAGTGGTATCGTTTGTGGCATGATCATTTCTCCTATCAGTTCTCCTTGTGATTTTAGTACCATAAAACAAATGAGTGTGGTCACAGCAGTGGTTTTTCACAGACACCTGGTATCACATCATAATGCTTTTGAGTTTCAGAAAACTTCTTTCGCACATCTGAAAGAAGTACAGATTTAGCCATCAGGACTTGGCCAACTCCACAACATCCTTTTCACATGTCTGTCTCTGCTCTCTGTGTTTGTCAGTCTAAAGAGAGCTATTAAATCTGGGTGTTGTCTGAAAATCTTTACCTGTGGTGAAAAAGAGACAGCTTTTTGGGAAGAACAGCAAAGTTTTAGCAATTTTACGAGTGCCTGGGTTTTTTTTCCAACAGTCTGTTAATGCTCAAATCTGTTAGGCTTGGTGAGAGATATGGAAGTGGAGTGCTGGCTGTATGTGACTCAGATCATCAGGAAAACCATTTAATGGGTTTGATCCATATATTGTGTTACAAAGTGCCATACCAGGATCACACACCCAATCTGAAGGGATGCACAGTTGAAAATCATTTCTAATGCTGCATAATTTGTAAAAATCGTTGTTTTACCCGTATAATTGCATGTTGTGTGCATGGAAAAAACCCTGACAATTGCCAAAACAAGACATGCAAGATTCTGAGACAATGTAAATTGGAAGAGATGTTCTGAAACCAATGAAACTATATGAATTTTGACCTTGTATTTCTAAGGTTGGAGGTAGAAATGTGAGCTTGAATATTAGACTGTTATGTGATCAGTACATCTCTGCTTTTGGCATTGTTATAAACATATTATTCACTTGGAATGTGTAGGATAATTCAAATAACCTTTTTGTAAATTGGTTGGAGAACAAACTATAGTATCGTTATTAATCTTTATATTATTGTTGTTGCAGGTTAGGTTTCCCCATGATGATCGTGTCCTGTACCATTGGGATGTGCTATCTACTTGTTGCTCATGTTGTAGTAGGTTGGAACTCATAGTAATTTATACTTTCAAGACTCAGATAAGCTTTTTCTTCTGTTTAGTTTATATCAGAATGCTAAGAACACATATGGAAGGAAAAAGATGTGTAAAACCCCAGCATATGGTATCAATCAAAATGATCGTTGGCATAAACACCAGATATGGTCATCCTTAACCTTTTGTTTTATGAACAATATGCAGAACTAGACAATTAAAATTAAAAGAATGCATAGATTTCATTATGAATGCAATTAGTGTGCAGATAAAAAGGAACCATCTCAAGGGGATATGCTGTGCCTGAAAGTTTGTATTGACACAATCTGACTATAGTCACAGATGAAAAACTCATTCACAATAGCAGATGTTCAGTAATTTCTTTTTAGGGCTTCATTTTTCTTTGTCAATATATTTAGCTATTTGTATTAAAGTAACTAATATTCAAGTTGTAATAATTGACAGTTAAGCAGAAAATCTGTACACTATGAAGGATGTATCATTATCTACATTAAAAATAAACATATGAAAATGTGCTATGGAAAGAATTATTATTTTGGAAGCAGGATTGTGTTCCCTGGTGGCTTTGTTTTTGTTTTTTGTTTTTGTTTTTTTTTCATTTTAAAGCTTCTGAACGGTGTTAGGTTACCTCTATTTATTTGTTCTTAAAATAAACTATTCTTCTTACAAAAGGATGAACATAAATAGTGATAAAGCATCAGAAATCTACCACTTAATCATTTCACTTTTGTGAAGGAGTACTCCGAATACTTCAATAGGTTAATACACTATATGGAAGAATGAGCTCATACTTTGTCTTTGATTCCCTTATCTCTCTGGTGAGAATATTTTAAACCACATATATTGTTTTGTATAATTGGCTGCCACAACAGGTCAAAACTGTCATTATGAGTACTAAATCCTGTGAGGTATTCAAGAGCATCTTCCAAAACCTTGGTTTGGCCTGAAATGGCCAATAATGGTGGGTGTGTTTTATCTTGAGTCAGAAAAATTGGCAACCTGGTGAGTGCAACCCAAGTGGATGAGGCTGAACTACAGGAAGCCAGTAGAGATGATCAAATGTGTCTTTTCCTTCTGCTTAGTCCTTGAGATAACCAGGTAAGTGAGAAAGGAGCAGCATCTCCCCCGCCAAAGTGAGGAGATGTGAGATTAATCATACGTCCCATTTCACTCAGGTATAGGTTGGATCCTTCACCAGGATTTAAGTGTGAAATGTGATATTAAGTGGCCACTGGAAATGAGGCACAGCACCCATGCTAAGCAAGGGCTGCCACCCCTCCTGGCAGGTCCAGTGACAGCAGAGAAAGTGTGTGGAGCCAGAGGGGAAGAGCTGTCCCCACTGACGCCAGACCTCTCACCAAGGCTTCCATCCCCACCCATGCTCAGCTCCTGGACCAGTGAAGAGTCCTGTGATGGGGCTGAATTTTGCAACACTGCTGGAAACCTCGAGGCTGTGCTGACAATGACCATCTGTAGAACTGAAGATCTTCTCCCAGAACCAGCATAACTTCTGTTTCATTTTATAGAGCTAAAAAAACCCCCACAAAACAAAAAAATCCCACAAAACCAATTTAAAAATCACCCTTTATCCCTGCAATAAGTCTGGATCAAAACAAAACAAAAAAATAAACAATGACCCTGAAAGACACTCCTTCGGACAGTTTTTCTGCAATTGAATTTGACCTGTCTTACTCTCAATGTCAAGTGCAGTTTACTATGTAATAACTGGCATTCTGTTTCAATTAAGCAAACATCTATTTTAATCAGCTTAACATTGATCTCCAGTTAAAAATAGTCACAGGGTATTTTATAGCCCTCAACATTTCGCACAATGGGGCAATATTGGTGTAGTCATTGATTGCACAAAAACTGTTGTATTAAGCCCTAGAAAATGCAAAATCAGCTGCTGCTAAAACATGACAATTTAAGTGGTTTTTCTTTCTTTTCTGTTTCATTAAAACACCATTTGCATGTAGGAGTATAAAACTGAGCCTATGGTCACACCATACAGTGTGTTAATTATTTTTAATTGTGCTTGGTAAGGAATAAAAAAATTAACTAAAACCATATCCTGCTTCTGAACCCTTGAAACTTTCCTTCAAATTCTGACCAAATTGTGCTAGTAATGCAATCACACTAGCTAGCACAAAAATGCATGTTTGCATTTACATTTTGCTGGAAGGAGGAAAGTAGAAATGTAGCAAATGATATCCACTTATTCATGTCAGCAAATACTTCTGAACACTCTGGTGCAAGAGAGATCTTACTGGCTTCAGAAGTACTACATCAATAGTACTCAAACGGGATTTTCTTTCTGCTGTGTTACTTGTCCTGTCAAAAGAAGACACAGGGAGTACAAAATCATGTTGATAACACGTTTAGGCAACCAAACTTGAGTTTATTCTGCTTCAAGGAATTTTTTAAATGACATATTTTTTTGCTGAGGGTTTTCTTTATATAAGCTGACTTTCCTTCCTTCAACAATCTTTTTTCTTCTTTTGCACAGCCTAGAGCTCAGTAAGACATTAAATGAAAAAGCAAATTGTAAAAATAAAATAAAATTGTTTGTTTACAAAGAGCTTTATGTGAGTATAATGAAAATTACCCAGGTGCTTCAGATAATTTCAAGGTAATGAAGTACACTTTTCATTGCCTTCCATTATAGCTATCAATGTAATCTGCACATCAAAAGGGCACAATTACAGTGGCTACATCCTTTACAAAACTAGTGTGCAGGATTCCATACAAAATGGATTGGATCCGAAGAGTGGTTTTCCAGTGAAATTCTCTCTAAATAACTAAATAAAATATTAGTTAAATAATAAATAACATAGAAGTGTATTATCTTTAGTAGGGTTGTGGCTGATCTCAGAGGATGGTTTCCTCATTTTCATTGACATCCCATTAGGCTATTGGGTGATGTTTGTTTTAAGACATAGAGTAAATACAAATATATGATTCTCTGAGGTCTATTTGCCCTTTCTGAGCTGTGTAAAATGCAGGAAGACAGCAACATATGAATTACAGCACCACCAGGCAATGTAAGCCATGCTGAATAAAAGAAACCATCTCCAGTAGATAAGCAAGGCACTCACTGAAAGCAAGGAAAGAATCAAGGAAATACTAGAGCTTCACCAAATAGTGAGCTATTAGCAAAGAATAACACTGAGAGTGGCCAAGGGTCTGCTCAGCCCAGCATCTGCCCCGGCAATGGGGCTCAGCAGCCACCTCTTTCAAAGAAAGGAGCAAATATAAAATTGTGTTCTCTGTGATCCAAAGATTCTTGAATGAGAGACAGCACCTTTATTACATTACAGTCAATGGATTGTGCTTCTACAAATTTACCCAGCTCCTTGCTGAACCTATGTGAATTCAACTGTCTCAAGGAATATCACAGATAAACTATACACCATGGAAAAATTATTCCAGATGTTTGCTTTCTACCTCTCCTTTGCTAATTTATTTTCACTTCTCTCCCAACACCTTTCCCAAATCTTTTGGTTGGGGAGGGGTAATATATAGCCATCTTTTTTCTGAATCATGATTCTAAAGATCTATTTTCAGCCTGGACATTATAGTCTATTTGTTCAGTTGCTATAAGGAAATGTCTTAGCTCATCCCCTTTTCCACCTTCTGTAGTTTCATTATGGCCTTTTTGAGTTGAAACTGTGAGAAGTATCAACACAAGCCAAGACACCATGGATTTACACAGCAGCCTTCTTATTTCTTCTGATTTTCCATTTTATCCCTAATAATTGTTAAGATCACTTTTTGGACTGTATTGACAAACTGAGGAATACATTTTTATAGAAGAACATCTTACAATAGCAAGCAATATTATTATTAGCTCACATTGTTTAGCAGTCAGTTAAGGTCAATTTTGCTCCTTTACAAGTGTCCACAGTGAATATCATAGAACATTTTTTCCCAGTTGTTTGCTCTTGCTAGGGATTTTTGTAATTCTTTACTATTCACTGTTATTCTTCTGAATAACCCTCAGACTTCCATGTTTAATCTTTTACTTCAAACTCTAGACCATTTAAATATATGTTGACCATTGCAGAGCCAACCTGATTCCCTCTAGAGTTTCATGGAAGGGTCATACCCCTAATACTGTAGTATTTTAATATTTTTAAGATCTTTTGGACTAGATATATTTAATCTCTATAATAACTACAGGTCAAATAAAAATGAGTTTGAGAACTGGAAATGTTTTCCTCAATGGCACAGTGAGTTTATGAACAACTTGCCAGCAAGAAGCTACTGAGCTATGATTTAAAAAAAAAATGTTTCTCCATTCTCTTAGAAAAATAGAATTAAATTGTAGAATTTAGAAACAGCCAACTGTCTTGAGAAAGATACCATTTATTCTTTGAGGAATAAGCCAAGTGAAGAACACAGCTATAAAAGGAAACTTGCTTAATTGCATGGATTGTTTCACAACTATTCATAAAAACCTATTTTAGAACATGATAAAACTTCTAGTATCATGTCTTCATTAACACTAAGTGCAGTCCTAGAAACCAGTTCTGGTTTTCTTAATAAAAGTTGAAATAAAGTGTATTATTTCTAAGACACCAAATTTAGAAGGTATGGTAAGAAATTAATATTTCTTGACCATCCAGGAAGAGAAAAGTCTCATCTAAAAAGTCAAATATTATTTACAAAGCATTTGCAGAAATTGTCTTCAGACAACTGGCACTGCAGAATTCCTCCAGTGACTCAGCATGATTTTAGATTTAGTATATGGAAATAGGCCCAGGAAGAAAAGGCTTCTGTTCCCTGCTTTGTTGCTGTTTTTCTGTGCAACTTTTTATAGTCAATGGATTTGTTCATGTATTTGTTTTCTGAATGTATCCAAATTTCTGAAGTGCTTACTAAAGATACTTTTTCTATATGGATGCTTTGGGTTTTGCAAAAGAAATAAATATCGTTAAACACATAGCAAAATATGCAGTTATATGCAAACAAAATCTATTGTTTTAGATACTAATGAAAATGTTGAAACATCAGTGTAACAGCTATCAGGTGGTTATTCCCTACATTTACCCACATTAAAGAATTCATAGGTTCCAAACAGCAGAAAATCAACAGCACCTGAAATAGACAGACAATAAATATGCTAAGCATAACCACTGTGCTTGTTCCAATGGGATGCTAGGAAAATGATTGGGAATAAAATAAAAAAAATGAAATAACTGAAGCATTAAATTAATATTTCTGAAGTGAATTTATGATAGGAAATCCTAACAATTCAGAATAAGTGCTAACCAGCTCAGACGAAGTCAGTATGTGAAGATCTGAGCAATTTATTAAGGACAACTGAAAATCAACAAGTATTGGTGACTTGTTGAGAGAAGGATTAAAATCTTTCTCCATAGGTGCTCTAAAGGGAGAGGATGAGAAAAAAACCTTTCTTCACACATTTCTTATTAGGGTGAATATTATAAGATTAGCAACACCCTGGAGCTACTCAAAATAATAAAAAGCAAAAGGGGTTTTGCACTATGTTTAAAGTTGACCCACATACTGTTATTTTCTCTTTTCAGGTTGCCATTGCAGCTTTGATAGGCAGCAGTGATTCATTAGCAGTAGTTTCAGTTAGTGCTTTGCCTAATGAATCAGTAATGGGAAAAAAGCCCCCTCAAGATGTGGTCTTGCCCATCATTACTATTATCCTGGCTGGAGTAAAAGGCTTGCTGTTATTTTTAAGAAAATCAACACATACTGGTTTGTCCATGGTGTATGAGCTGCCTAACTGTACAAGATAATAGGAGTAAGGTTGCTGCAGAGTGCTATAATAAGAGACATAATCCAGCAGGGAGCTGCAGATTTTTCTTTTTTTTCCAGCTTCCTTTCATGCCTCCTTCTTTCCTCTTGCATTTATTTTCCACCAGATTTTTTTTCTTTCATACATATTTGCTTTTTTAAACCTTATTCCTTGTTCATTCACACTCCGTTTGTCAGACAAAACCTTATTTGTTTTTCTGCCCCACTTCTCTCTGGATGGCCTCTGTCTACTTATTCTTAATAAAGTTTATGAAGGAGAGAAGCCCCCTATTATTTACAAATAATTTTAAGAAAAATAGGAAAAAGGGTTATTTCCTAATGTCAGTTATGTGCATAGTTTCCTTCTATTTAATAGATAGGCCTATTGTACTTTCCACCCTATAACCACTTGTGCATGTTTCAAGCATTGGTCATGAAGACCATTACAGACACTGAATTGAAGTAAAAAATCACAGCAAGTCTGACTGTGCTGGGGCTCATGAACATAGATTAAGATTCTCCTCTACTTGACTCAGAAGTGTTAATGGTTCAGGATATTTTGTTTCTCTTTATGCTTCCTGAGTTCACTTTTGAACTTAGATGGCTACAGATTATAGACAGTGAATTTATTTATTAAGCTCCCAGAGCACCTAAAAAAAGCAAACCTGTGGAGTACATATATATTTTTTAAGGTTTTATAAATAAGGAGCAACTTACCAGCTAGACACAAATATATCAAACTTACTGCTGCTAGTTTGATTATAGCACATAAATTATTAAATTTTGATCTAGATTTTTAGTGGTGGTTAAAGCTGTGAGCAATGAAATCTAATTCATACATTCTCTGCCTTAGAGGTATGTGCATTTCCACAGGCAAACACATGACTGTTTATTTTTAAGATCTAGTTGGAAAAACAACTTGGGGGACTAATGTGGGCAAATATTTTGAACTCAGGGAAAAATGTTTGTTTGTAGAACCACCAGCTCTGGTCCCAAGCAGTGTGACTTCACTGGCAATAATTTATGTGAGGAAATTTTTCTGCCTTGGTTTTCTGAAAATGAGAAGAAATATTAACGTCAGTCTGAAGAAAGATATGAATAATGTATGCTGAGTTTTTGTACCATACCAGCTGAAGTCAGTGAAGAGTCCAAATGTAATTTACTTGAGCTCAAAGACCTCAGTTAACTACTACATATGGTGTAAGGTATGCACATGCACAACATGCATGGTGACTGCAAACAAAATCTTGTCAGGAGTCATTCCAGATAACAAATATTGTCATTATAGGTACAGTTTTCAGTGTGGCAGTAAATAAGGCCACTTGACAGTTCAAGATATTTGTCAAGAACAAGACTAAGGGGAGATGAATATTAAAAACATAATCACACAATCCTTTCTCTTGCAATAAAGTATTTCCTGTATTCTTATTTCCACTGTCAGACTGGAAAAATAAGTAGGCGGTTAGATTTTCTCCACGGCAGGGTAGAGCTGGAAATTTGCTTCTAGATAAGTACTCCAAATTAATGTAAATATTCTATATTTACAGAAAATGGAAATATTTTTTGCATTTTAATTGCTATAAACACCTTTAGATAGCAACAAAATCCAGAGAACATCTGTTATATGTACTGCATATAAACAGACTAGAATTTTTTTAAATCTGTAAATATTTAAATCTGCAAATATTTACATTTTAGATTTATCATTTGTTGTAAGGCTTTTCAAAACTTTTACAATAATTTTCCCTGATATAATTAATTTTTGCAAGAATTTTCTGTTGTCCAAATTAGGAACGATTTTTCTATTTTATTGCCCATGTAAAATATTTGTCAAACTTGGCATCTCTGCCAAATTAAGAATTAATCCATCAACAAATTCTTCTATTGATGAGATAGATACATGTAGACAATGTCTATACTTGCTGCATACACAAACATTGAAAGGGTTTGCAAGACAAGCACTCAGGAGGGGGAGAACACCAAAACAGAAGTTACACAACCAAGCTTAGGTTTGTTCCTTTGTGCTTTACAGAAAAAAACAGAGCCTTGTGTACCACCTTTGTGTAAATGGCTGCATTCATTCTCTTTGTGCATTGTTGCCTGCAGAAGTCCTCCTTGGATTTCAAATGCCTATTTTTTTGTTTTGTTTTGTTTTAACGATTAGTAAGGGTATTACAGAAAACTGGACCTCATGCAAAGCTCAGGTACATTCATGTGAAAAATCTCTTCCCAACAGGATGTATTAAGCATATGCTCTTCAAGCAAAGTCCTTAATTTGGGAAAACATTTTTAATATAGAAATATTTAAATAATATTTTGTTTCTAAAAAAGCATCTGTGTTCTTGAATGGTGAAACACTTGCTTAACTGCTTTCCTGAACTGTTGGTTAGATTGAATATTTAAGGTTATTTATCTTGGTTCTATTACTCTGACCTTCATAACTTGGAGAAAGAGAATTGGTTTGTCCCTGAAAAAGTGCTGAACTACTGAAATATTTGTCTAATTGCCCTGTTTGTAAATGCAAATCTGAACTTGGAGGTTTACTGAATGATGTGTCCCCAAAGAGCAAGCGTTTAATAATGTAAACCTATCTGTTCTGAGAAGTGGGAAGAACATCTATATTAATTCGTAGAAAATCTTCAGAAATACAGGGGATTAGTGGCAGTGAGGACAGTAAGGCAGCCAAGTTTCAGGGTGTCTGAGAAAGTTAGACTTCTCAAAAAAAGTGCAGCTGAGGATAGCAGGTTGTCTGACGATGATGGTATTATGTTAATAGGTTTTGTGCTAAAACAAAATCTGCATTCAAGCCCTCAATTTTGTAAACAGGCTGTCAACAACACTTTTTATGCACTCACATTATGTTTTGGCTTATTATTCTTAGTAAAACCGATGCCAGTTTGCATTACGTTTGATTGTGGAATGCTAAACACATCTCAGAGATAGAACATAAAGGGATTCATACAGTTTTCTCCCCTATAAGGCTAAGCAAAGCATTTTGTGTACCATAAATACACATTTGGCTCTTCAATATGCTTAAAAGTAGTCTCTTAATGGCAGGAGGTAAGCAGCACTGAAGATGCTGCGTCTCATATTACAATTCAGGGGATGATAGAGAAAAGGGATGGAAATAGATTTTATGCAGCAGATGAGAAATGAGAGTTTGCATCTCCATGCCATTAAACAGGGCAGTTAGAGTCAGACCTGCTCTCTTTTCTACATTTCTGGTTATTTGGTACCTGGTAGCTGGGTGTGAGCTTTTCACTTCTGTTGCAGTCATCATCATTATGTCTTGGGGAGGTGAATTAATCAGACCTGCTTCAAACAGCACAGCAGTGATATTTACTTCTGTAACTGAAGGATGAAAAAGCTCAATGAATGAGATGAAAGGAGAGGGCATTTCTTCAGCCTTGCTCATGAGGCAAACTTACCCCTGAGGACAGAGCCATTGATTCTGACATGAGACATGTCTCTACCTGTATTTTGATGGCTCCCCCTCACAGAAGACCTGTTTTAGAACTGCACAATGAATTCTCCTGGGGTGAAATGGAGCAAGAACTAGGACTTTGTCATTGGTGGGCTGTTCAAGAACCAATTCTTACTGGTAGCATGAAAATAACACCTCTCTCAAACCATCCTACAGGCCCCAGATCCCAGTGGCTTCTTAGTGCAGCTTCATTTCACGGTGAGTTGTTCTGTTTTGCTGGAACTTTATGACTACTCACTACCTTTAATGACAACTGAAAACATCTGCTTGGGGCAGCCAAGGGGGCCATTGCAGGACCAAAAGCAAAAGACAATGAACACAAAAAAAGTTCCCTGGAGAAGACAGATGCAAGGGAAGCACCAATAAACTCCTGGCTGCACAACTATCTCTGCTTCCTGAAAAGAAATTATTTGCATCATTTTTCCTGCTGGAAGGACCTGTTCTTTGTTGTTGGTGTAATCATAGGGTGGGAGTGGGATGAGCCTCAAGGCTGTAAGCAGCTGTCAGCAGTAGTGTCTTGTAAGGTAATTTCTCTCCTGCCGCAACTGATATGGAAAGGGTAACTGAACCACAACCAAAAAGCCTCCAGAGTACCTTACAGTTGTTTATGTCACTGCAAACGCTGTTAGGTGAGGTTTAATAATGATTTTGTGAAAGCATAGGTGGTTGTGCAAAGAATTCTATTGTCACCCATTAAATCTTGCACATAATTGTCTCTGTTTCTGCATTTAGGAATGGGTCAATGTAAATAGTAGATGAAACCAAGAAGGTGTGAAGGAGAAAGAGAATCTTGTGGTTATAAGGATAGTATATACCCTATGCCCATGTCAAGTCTGGAAATAATTCTAGTTAATATGCACAAATGATTATGAGCTGGGTAAATACTTTTGAGGTAGTACTTTCCTTGCACAGAATTTAGTGCAATCCCTACCTCACTGACCTTCTCCTTTGAAGAGATATTATGGCTTCTTTTTAATTCTAATTCTAACTCTTCTGATCAAACTAGAACGTTTTGTTGTTCAGGGTTTTTAGATTAAACCCTGAAGTGGTCCTATTGAAAATTTTTGTTAACTGCTCCTTCTTTCCCCATGTAGCAAGATTTTTTGATTCCTCTTGTCTATTTCTGAGGAGGGGAAACCCTCCCAAGTCTTCCAGCAGCTTTCTCACATACACAGAATACATTGGTACCTCTTTCAATCTCTCGTAAAGAAATGATCATGTAAGTTAGTAGCTTCGGAAGTATTGTAGATTTTGCTAATGTTAAATGAAACTGCACTTGGAAACCTAAAACATAAACAGAAATTGAAATTTAGTTCCATTTCCTGAAACTGAGGTCTTTTGATGAAATATGCAAGCCAATATAGTAACATAAAGGGACTGATGGCATATACATCTGCCGACAACTCACAAGAGACAGAGAAAGTTGGCACATCAAGGTCTACTTAGAGGTTACCTTTGTCACCCTTAATGGTAACACTTCTGTGACCCAAAATGCAGAAAGATCATCCTGTATTTTCTTCCCAGAGAAACTCTGCCTCACAAATCCATTGTGCCTGTGTTATAATGCACATGTTTTTGAGAAAAAGCAAATGAGATGTAGCTCTGCTTCTATCCACATGTCTGAGAAAACAGCTAGTTGGTAAGCTGATGGAGGCAAAAATCTGTCTTTCCATCATTAT
Organism: Cettia cetti; assembly: GCA_013401135.1. Classification (NCBI taxonomy): domain Eukaryota; kingdom Metazoa; phylum Chordata; class Aves; order Passeriformes; family Sylviidae; genus Cettia; species Cettia cetti. The sequence continues at coordinate 4,519 of VZUI01067800.1, read as the reverse complement.
CTGTTCTCTAATAATTAATAGTTTTCTTGCTACTGCATTGACATACACTCAGGTCTGTTATTAATGAGCTTAACTCCACTGATTATGCTTTGTTGTGGAGATTTCTGTTATATAGAGACCTCTCTGGCTCTGCTGGACTGGCTTCATTAATACATAATATAGGGAAGTGTAGCCCTGTCACCTTTAAGAGAGACCTACCGAGGATCTTGGTCCAGATTCCTGGCTCTGGTTTCTGTGATGATGCACTTGCTCACACTAGAAATAAAACTGATGCTCTCTATGGTATGAAAAAGGATACAATAATTACAACAGCTCTAACTCTGCTTTGTGCTGGTTTGTTAAATCTGATAAATTGATATAAAAATCCCTTTTAGATGTGAATACACAGTAGAAGAAAATCAATTAATTAGAACTTGGATTAACTGAGCATCAGTGCTTATTGTGGAAGTGGTCCCTGCTGCTCTATAGAAAGCCTCAGTCCTCAAGAGTCTGTGACTAAAGGACACCAGACTGAATCACTTAAGTAATCGTGCTGTCAGTAAACATTAATGAAGTTTACTTTTGCATACTAATGATAGAGATTCTGGTCTCTATTGTGTGAATCTTTTTTATCCTCTATCTAAGAAAGCAATCCAGCTGCAAAAATATTAGTAGTAGGAAGGGATGAGCATAACAGTTACTGCTGTCCATCTGCGCATGAATTATCTGGCTTATCGGATCTACCAAGACGCCCTTTAACCAAGCACTGGTTAAGACAGCAGATATCTATTGTGCCTCAATTACAGAGTAATTGTGGTGAAACTCAAGAGAAAGGAGGATTAGTTTGTGCAGCAGTCTTGTTCTCTTTGATGTGATTCATAACTGCACTTGAAAGATGTTCAAAACATGCCATTCCCAGAGTCCGGCACTGACTGGCAGATCCCTGCACAGAGTGGGACTGGGTATTTCTGCTATCTGCTTTGGACCCGAGCTCACGTGCAGGGAAGAGGACTGAAGTTAGAAACCAAAAGCTTTAGGTCTTCCCTCAGAACTGTAACTGTGTGTGTAAGGAGGAAATGAAATTGCCTAAACTGATAATAATATTCTCTGCAAAGGAAAAAATATTCTTTTATCAGAAAGTATGCAGTTGAAATCTGTATCTGAGGTGCCTTGGCAGGAGAGGATACATGCAGGGACTGGAAACACTTGTTTGAGAGCTGAATTTACAGTTTGATTGTAGAAGTGAAATCTCTCTGCAATACAACTTGAGGGTCCATTAAAAAGCTTCTCTGTGGCTACCGCTGCAATTCCTTAGCTCTTATTTTTTCCAGTCTGATGTTGCTTTGTTTTTGTGGCTATTAGCTGTATTCCTACTCTGTAGATTTTCCATTTCTTTTATGAATACAGTCTACTGATACCAACACATTCTGATCTACAATGCTTGTGCAGTAGCAAGAGTTTTATAAGCCAGGAAAAGTTAGAAAGAGAAACACAGCTAATCCCACTTTGGTGGTTCTTGCATTCCCTTTGGAAACATTTGTATGCAGTGTTTAACATCAGAGTAAAAACCTTTTAAAAGTTTTCACTAATTCATTCCAAAGAAGCATTCCTGGATTCACAGTACTAAATTACTTGTGTAGGATGCGTTGCAGCAATATGGTATTTGTGTACAAATATTCAGCAGCTATGAAGAAAATTAATTCCAGGATGAGATTAATCTACATATTCATCTTCTTCAGTTGTGTTCAAAATGGAAAGCAAGAACACTTGAGAAGCAAAGTTAGATTAACTAGCAATGTATGAATATTCTGGGCTTGATTAACTGTTTTTAAGACTACTGTTTTCCAACTGAAAAGAATCACCACAGCATTGTTCCTCTTATCTTGTACTTTATAACAATGATTGGCTTTCATGTGTCTCCCTGCAGCCTGGCTTTTAAATTTGTATCTCATTCTCTCTTGACAGTATTTGTCTTTCTTGCCTCACTGGTTCCAGATAATTATTTATACCAATTCTACTTTCAGATTTTTGTAGCCTTGACAACTTTGCCTACAAGAATATTTTCCTGGTTTACCATATGGTTTCATAACCACCTATCTGTTCTGTTGAGATCAAGTTCTTTAATAACTTTCCTGTATTGACAATAAGAAGTGTAGCGGTTTTACGTTTGTCAATTTTGACTCATTTCCCGGCCAATGCACCAATTAATGTGACAGTTTTTTCAGTGTTTGCTATTTTCTGAGATATGACTAGGAGAACCACCCAAAAAAACTAAAACAGGTTTACTTAAAAAGTTACAAAGATAGTTTATTCACACACACTAAGAAGAAGAAAATAAGAAAAGAAAAAAAAAAAAGAAACTTTCAAAACATCCTTCCCTCTCCCCTACAAGTATTCACTTTCTTACATACAACATAAAGACACAACCTGTGATTTTCAGTCAGTTTTACCTTTTGAAAACAGTCTTTCATCAATTTTTTGCGAGGGGAGCCTCTCTTAGAGTAATGGACACCACTGGCAACTTAGAACAGTTCTCTTGTGGATTTTAACAATTGTTATAAATACATCAAGGTAATTCATGTTAATGCACCCTTAAAATGCCACATGTACAATAATAAAGTTTATGTTATGAGAAATAAAGCAATATAAAACCACCCTGACCGAAAACAACTGGCAGTCGGAACATGTCCTGACAAAGACCTACTGCAAGGACATGTTCCAACAAAGGCAAGGGAGGATACCTCAATCCAATCAAGGAAGAAACAATGGACTGCCTAGAAGGGAAATGTGTTCTCAAAAGAAGATGGCGACCCAGCACATCGGAGGTCCATCCACCCTGATATGGATCTTATCAGCACGGCCAGGTGCATGCAACCGAATACCAGCTTCCTGAAAAAATCAGATTGCAGCTTCTGTTTGTTCCGGGAAAACCATTCAGTAAACAAGATACAGAGAAGAAACCTCTATGAATATAGAAAAAGACAAGAGAATTTCAACATCGGCAGTTTCGGCCAAAAACTGTATAAAAACCACCATCTCAGAGACAGACTTTGTGAACTGGGGAAGATGCTGCTAGAGGCCAGATCCCTGTTCACCTAGTTCTGACCCCAGGCTCAGAACTGTTTCCCTTTTGATTGTGGCTTTTATTTTTCCATTTCTGTCAAATTTCCAATAAATCATTTTATTCAAAAATTTGACTGATCAGATATTTATAACACTGTCACAAACACAGCTGCCCAGGTGAAAAAAACTGGTTTGTGACCCCCTCCCATTAGCAGTTTTCCAAGCTGCCCATGGATCATGAGCTCAAACAGAACACTGGGGTGCTACTTTTTAAAGACTATTAACTCTAAAGGCAAAGGATTCCTCATCTCAGGGAATTGAGATATCTTCTCTCTTCTTTCACTAGAGCAGGGGCTTCAAGCATCTCATAAGATCAACATCACTAGCACATCACAAACACCTTTGCTCCAAAATTCACACACAAATTTGAACATCTCAGATGCATATTTTTCTTATGGTTTAAAGGATAATTTACATATAAAGTTCATTTCTATGTTTCTATGAGTGAAATTTAGCTTGAAATAGCAATCTCTTCAAACCCTCCTCCCAAAAGCCTTTTTACTCTCTCTCTCGATTTCATGCTCTGTCTCCTTTCCGTTTACTCAGTTTCTTTTCTTCTTACTCAAAAGGAGGGTTAGGGTTTTGAAAAAGTTTCATTTGTGTCAGGAAAGAATTAAATTTGGCCCAGCTCTCTCTTGGTAGCCAGCTCAAGGTGTCAAAGCTGTGCAGATGGGGGAGGAACTCTCGCCAGAGAGATTTGGAGCTCGGAGCAGAGAGATTAGGAGCTCGGAGTGGCTCAGGCAGTAAGAAATCTCAGCAGTCAGGAACGTGGATGGCTCCTGCCCACCCCTGGGTCTAACGGGGGCCCAGCTCACAGCTACATATCAGAGGCTCCAGCCTCTCCTCCCCTCGCTGTAGCTGGGGGAAGCAGCAGAGTGTTTTACACTTGTTGGTGATCTGATCTGGCCGGAGGGGGCATTTTCTCCTCCCCTCACCGGTCCCAGCACCTTCCTGGGAAAGGCCTGGCCTGGGCAGGAGCCGGCCGGGCTGGCCCCTGGGGAGCCAGGGTCAGCTTACTTCTTCCAAGGCAGAGAGGAAAGAGGCTGGCTTCCCAAGATCCTCCTGAATTTAAGCTGTGTGTGACCCAGAGGAGTACACCTATATTTAATTGGCTACTCTAGTTGTCAATTTCAAAGTCAATCACTAATTGGTTTTTACCATCCGTGCTAAACCAACACAGAAGTAACTTGTGGTACTACACTTCTACAGACCACACTTCTGGGTGCTGTCAGTCTTGAGCCTCTTACGCTTCAAAAGTGGAGGCATTTTTACTCTCCTGCCCCTCTGGTGGAGCACAAACACTGAAGTTTTAGCACCACAGTTCTTATTTAAATTCTGTGTCGGAAGGGAAGGGAAGGGAAGGGAAGGGAAGGGAAGGGAAGGGAAGGGAAGGGAAGGGAAGGGAAGGGAAGGGAAG
>VZUI01067796.1:0-13373 GCA_013401135.1 Cettia cetti | reverse complement strand
CGGCCCCTCCGCGCAGGCGCAGCAGGGCGGGGCCGGGGCGCGGGAGCGGCTCCGGCCGCGGCTCCGGGGGAGCGGGGAGGGCGGCCTGTCGGTGCCGCCGCCACCGCCACCCGGCCTGCCGTGCGCCCGTTGAGGGCTGGGACTGCAGATCTGGGCTTGTGTGGGCGTGAAAGCTCTTTCATAACAGACGCGTATGGCGTCGGCAGTACCCGGGGAGAGTCCCTAGCGTGACCCTGTGTTTACAGAATTTACGGAATCAATTTACAGGTTGTAAAATACCTCTGGTTCTAGCCTTGACCGAATATCACCATGTCTACCAGAACGTGGTACTCCGTGCCACGTCCGTTCTTTCACGCCTCTAGGGATGGTGACTCTACCACCTGCGCAGGCAGCCAGCCCGTTCCAAGATGTAATCCCTTTTTCCGTGAAGCAATTCGAAACAATGTTTTGTGAAGTATTTTGTGAAATATGAAATACTTCATGAAATGGTATTATGTCCAACCTAAACCCCCCATGGCACAGTTTGAGACTATTTCGTATCTTCCTGTCGCTCGTTGCTGGAGAGGAAGCCAACCCCACCTGGCTGCAACCTCCTTTCAGGCAGTTGTGGAGAGTGACAAGGTCTCCCCTGAGCCTCTTTTTCTCCAGTATAAACACCCCCAGCTGCCTCAGCTGCTCCTGACAGGACTTTCTGGAAGGTCTGGAAGGGTGTCCACACCCTTCCCCATCTCAGTTGCCCTTCTCTGGACTCTCCCACACCTCTTTCCTGAATTGCAGGGCCTAGAGCAGAATTTGAGGTGCAGCCTCACCAGTGCCCAGCACAGGGGACAATCCCTGCCCTGCTCCTGCTGCCCACACCATTGCTGATCCAGGCCAGATGCCATTGGCCTTCTTGGCCACCTGGGCACTGCCTGGCTCATGTTCAGCTGCTGTGACCAGCACATCCAAGTCCTTTTCTGCTGCAAAAATTTGATTGGGGTTTTGCCCCTATCAGTTAAGGCTTTCCACCCTCACTGCAAAATAGGTTTTGCCCAGAAAACAAACTGAAGCAAAGTCAGAAAATATCAAATTCACATTTTCTTTTCAATAAAGGTGGGTTTTTTTTAAACTACATTTTAGTATTTACTTACTTAACATGCAGAAGTACAGCTGTGAAAATACATTAAATCGTCCTGAAACTACATACCTTTGATTAGAGTAATGAAGTGCTTGCTCCAATATTTTGTCCAGCTTTAAATAATAGCTCTCATGAACTTCATAAATGATGAAGAGTTTTCATATATGAAGGGAAAGTGTAAGTTTTCCTTTTATTTTTAACAATATCTAGCTACTATCTGACAGTCAATCATCAAATATTTTGTATTATCTAGTTATAAAAGTGCTACATTTCACTATGTTGTTTCCCTAGCAGTCTCTGTATCTTTATCTGCCTGGAAAAAGCTAATACCTCAGTGCCTCTTGCAGTAATGTAAAACAAACTCACACAATATTCAGAATTTTGTCGACTTGAATATTTTGAAAGAATAATTGACTAAAGACATTTTCCCATTTTAGGTCATATGCTGTTCGTTCTGTCATTGCCTGTTGTCCTAGGAAGATTTGTAATGTTTGGGTTTTTATTTTCCCCAACTTGTTGTTATTGTAAAATGTGTGAGGTGGCAGGAGACATCTCTAGTGGCATTTTTTCTTGGCATTTGTTTCTCTCATACCTTACGTACTCCCACTGGGAGCTGGTTTGTGAGGAACAGAGATGACAGGACTACTGGGGAAGTAACTGAAGGACTGCAGAGCCTGGAAAAGGGTTTGGCTGAACTGGCATGGGGTGCTGCCTTCTCACTGCAGTTGGCAAGCCCTTGCCCAGGGCAGCCTCTGCCTTCTCTCCTGCCTGGACTGGGCTCTGAACAGCCTCGTGCCCATCCCTTCCCGAAGCTGTATTCCCTTGAACACTAAACCCCAAGCTCTGTTTTGTAGTTCATGGAGCTGCTGTGCTAGTCTTTTCCTCACACCTTGCAAAGTGCTTTGGTCTGAAGACTGGTGAAAGACAAGGTGTCTGATTATTTGAGGGAATGGTGACCTCAATTGCCTTATGTTTTGCTTTTGCTTAGAACCTGTTTGAGTAAAATCCCTGTCAGATATTAGGGGAGTGAACTGGTTTGGGTTTTGCTACCTCTCACCATTCTTCTCAGATCTTGGGAAAGATAGCATTCACATTTCTAGAGCTTCACATGAAGGTGCATCAAATATTTTTCTGAATATTTCCATCTTTCTGAGTGACACCATAAATTATGTTGAAGCAAAAAATGTTTCACTTCATGTACTAGGGAACAGTTATGATAAAATGACCTCTGGTGAGGGAATTCAGGTGGGATTTGTGCTCTTTCAATGCCTAGCACTATCTGTTTTTTAGACTACTGTTATCAATATGGATGGGGTAAGGTGTTTGCTGTTTGGAGACATGCTCTGTTCCTAAATTGATGGAAGAATAACAGGAAGAGTGTTGTTGGGTGTCAACAGTGCAGTTGATGGAAGAGGGAAAGATAGTATGATTTTTTCCTCCAGGGGCATTGCCACTACAGTTCTTCTGCTATTTTGGGTTTGTATATAAAAGGATCTTTGTGTATATGTGCATATATGTATACATGGTGCAAATGTCAAGTAGATTCTGTAGATTGCTACATTGGATCCTGTTGCTTCTTTCCTTCCAAACCACGTGCTCTTCTTGTCCTCCTGGTGTGTGTGAGTAAATGTGTATGCTGCTAGAGAACAGGCTGGTTGTAATGATACACTTGGGAATTATTTTTGTCCTGTGGTATTCCATCAACACTTGCTAACTGCCCTGATATATGTAACTGTGAAACAGGGCTAGCCCAACATCTCCAAATACTTGAAAACTTGTAACATACTAGAGTAAGTAATGTCTTGAATATACATGGTTGCTTGGCTATAGTAGCTCTGGGACTTATATTATTTATACTGAAAGTTAAAGAAACAGTGATTGAACACAAGAGAGTTGTTATTTTGTGTATTTAATGTTATTTAAACTAGGGAAATGTCTTTAGCTTTAATCAAAAATACAGGGTCTTCTAAGAAATGCATATTTGCACAGCAATGATTGATAAATTTTTATCATTATTAACAGCTTCAAGACCTTTTGAATTGTGCAAATTTTATTAGACTGTGACACTTAAAATAGGTAATATTTATAATAACGTCATACAAATTCTAGGGTAAAGTAGCCAAGAGAAGAATTTTGGTGTGTTCAAGTGAACTGTATATGTTCATAGAATCACAAAATACCTCAGGCTGGAAGGGACCAAAAGGATCAGCAAATCCAACTCCCTAATGTCCAGCCTGAACTTCCCCTGATGCAGTTTCATTCCGTTTCCTCATGTCCTGTTGCGGTCCCCGAGAGAGGGGAGATTAACACCTTTCCCTCCTTTGCCTCCCTGTGCCTGGTTAGGACGGTGCAGATTCCTGTGAGGTCATGCCTCAGCTTTCTGGCTGCTTGCTGTTTTGATCTCTAGAAAGAAAGCTAGCAAATTAGTCCTCTGACCAGAGGCTATGAAGCTAATGATCACTGATCTTCTTACTGCTTGTTTTAGTTATGAATTGACCCCTAATGTTAAAAAAAAAAAAAAAAAAAAAAAAAAAAAAAAAAAAAAAAGTAGAGGTGGGAGTAGTTAGTAATGGAAAAAATTAATGGAATTAGAAAGCTAGAAAGATGAGATCAGACCTGATCAGACAAGACTCAAAAATTGTTAGATTTATTCTTTATCTAGCAGATTCCTAACAGTTTTAGAGTCTGTGGTCAAAATTTGTGTTTAAAACAAACAAGGAGGGTATTATGGATGTTAATACAGATGTATTTGGCTAGTTTGAGTTTGTAGCAAATACAGCAGTCTAGCATGCTTCAAGTCCTGTAGAAAACTGGCAGAAGTTATAAGACTGTATTTGGTACAGCATCTTAGAATGACACTGAATTACTATGAATTCAGAAATAAGTATTTCCCCTTATTTTGCAAGTATGAATAATTAGTTGAGGAGTACAAGAAGAGTTGGTTATAAAAATAACTGACTAAAGATAAATTTATTAAAAGGCATTGCAGAATATTTGGTCCTCTGCCTGTTTTTGATCACTATATTATTTGAAGTAGAAATTTCTCCTCTTGAACATAATCAAAATAAATATTTGTATTTATGCCCAGAAAATATGAAGCAGAGGTATTTATTTATTGTATGTGAGCTTCATGTGTTTGGTATAGCTAATAATATCTGTCATAATATCTGATGGTCAATAGTATGGTAATCCCCTTTCAGACACTCTTCAAGTTCAAAAAAGGAGATAGACGTTCTCCCTTTCACTTCATGGCTTTGCAATTACCAGGGAAGGGGAGTAAAAATGGAGTTTACCCAGAATAATGCTAAGGAAGTGGAAAATCATTACCAAAGATTTCCGTCATGTTTGTGGGATTAAGGATTATGAAATGATTTCCAGAATCTAGAATCATATGGAATAAAGTCATGGGATTATTCATAATGTCATTATACATGACATTATAAAGGGCAGTATCAAATTCAGTCATCCCTCTTAAAATTAGGCTGTGTATTTAGTGTGAAATATATCCAGGTGAGAGCATTTGATATTCATATTGTCAATGCCAAGTGTAAAATCAGAGAATAAGGGTGATCTGTAATGGAGTTTTACCTTTGTGTAAATAGATGTGAAATATATTTATTTTGGACAGGCATATGAATACAAATGATTAGTAGAACTTGCAGATGTGTCATATTTGTATTTGCCTGATCTTATATGGCTGTTCTTTGTTTGACCTGCGTTCTAGTTTGTTTATAGTTCAGGTGGTGCCCTGACAAAATATGAACCAGCTGATTTGTTACAGCCTGCTACTGGAACAATGTGGTTCTGGATTTGAAATAGGTTCTGAACATAGAATGTAATTTAGCGCAGTTTGATATCTGCGTGTTAGAGTGGCATGCACTAAGCTTTGATGTTGGAACTGCTGTCTTCTAAAGTGACCTCCCTGGAAAAGGGGAGCATTAAAGACTGACATAAAGGAACTTCTTACTGTTTGAGGGAGATCTGAAGTAATTTCTTTTTAAAAAGGAATCGCAAATCTTCTATATAATCATCTATAAGTAATGAAATGTTTTACTTGCAACAGTCAAGGAAACCTGGGTTTTTCTATTACATTGTTAATGAAGAAAGAGTGGTGTGTACACTGTATGCCTTTATCCAAAGGAATGTTGTGCCTGCCACATCTCATTTATTCCTTCTGTCAGTGTTGGTCTGGGAGAACTTGCTTACATCAGTTTTCATCCCAGTCTCCAAATGTTACAGATCAGTGTAATTTATGGTATTATGGTATTATTTATGGTGCAGTATTTATGGTATTATACAGTCGACTTACAGCAAACACAAAAGTAATGTTGTCTGGTCAAATAGACTCTTGTCAGTTACTGGGTGTTCTTGTCTTTAATTGTATTAATCCTAGAGTTGTGTGTTGGTTTGGTTTGCAACATCAGCTCTCTTGTTTGACTGAATGCTGCCCATTTCTTGCGCAGACCTAGTGTGTAGCTCTGAATCATCAAGGTGATCTGAATGTCTGTAAAATGAGACTGTAGCTTCCTTCTGAAACTGTTATGTGTAGCATCCTCAGAGAGAGTCTTTATTTGGCTTTTACTGAAGTTTTTTTGCCTCTGTAAGAGGTTTTATAGTTAATTCCCTTGGATCATAGCAAAATTAAATCCACTAATTGGGGTGTTTGTATTAATCTATGTAGCACTCAGCACTAAAGCTTTTCTTGTACTTCTGCAGTTTGTCATGAGGGAAAAAAAAAACCACAAACCAACCAATCAACATTCCTGAAAGGATCATGCAATGGATAAGAATAAATGCATAGATGAGATAGGTGTCATGCCTGTCTGGCAAGTATTACTCTTGAAAGAAAATTCATTTGATCAGCTACTTTGGTCTATGACACTGACTTTTAAGTTGTGCTTATGTGATTGCAACTTTCAGATTAATGTGGTTGGAAGTTTCATCTGTGTTAAATGCATTCCAACCCCTTTTCCAGTACTACAGTTGGATGTTCAGCTATACAAATTGATGCACTGCCCTTGCTTGAGCAAGAAGTCCGTGTTTATTGTACATTAAGTATGGAGGAGGATGTGAAGTGTCTGTGAAGTTCTGGTTGGCTTGCTGGAAATCTGCCACCTGTGAGTGTGACTGCCAAGAGTACCCTCTTGAGCCTCTGTTCAACTGAATACTCCATCTTTCAAAGTCATAAGAAAATTAATATAAACATACTGATTTTGATAACTTAATCTTGTCACAGGTACTTCCTCTGTTGCAGTGTGCAGCTGTTGAAGTGGCAAACTATGATAATGAAAATCAAGGTTTTACCCTGTGACGTAAATAAAAAATTCAAGATTGTTGTCAAATTTTCTGATTCCTGTTGTGCACAATTTGCAAGCTAAGGGAAATTCTTCAAGTGATTGCTTGAACTTACTAATGATAGAAATGTTTTACAAGCAAAACCTATCATGTTTATCTCTTGGATAAATGATCTAGTCATGTGAATTATACCTTCTAAAATTATTTGGGAGTCTAGAGACCTTTTTGCCATTCCCATAGCAATTAGTTTTAATCCAGTGTTACTGGTTACCATTGCTGCTTAACGTTCTCTGTGCCAAAATTGCTACAGAAGTTGCACTTCATTGGTGCCTGGTATTCTTAAGTAAGATGCTGGGAAGCCATATGTTAAAGACCTCGAAGCTTTTTACATTAGAGAGTTCAGCAGGATGCCACGGGGTGTCACCAATGCGCTCAGTACAGTCCAGCTTTTAACCAGGACATTTCACGGAAGTGATGTCAATGGGAAATGATTGTGTTTACTGAAACAGCAGAACTCAAAAACCAGAGCATGGAAGTCTTCATCAAACTGGCCCTTGAAATGAATGATCAGGATTTCTGATGGGATATGCTGAAATTGAGAGCAATAAACCCAAGAGCTTTGCAACAAGCAACTGTGTGCTTGTAAATGCAGGGAATCTGCTGCTTAGGCTTATCAGGCTTCAGAGCTCTTTCTGAGTGTGTATTTGTCGAATCAGTTTTCAAATCAAACAGATTTACTTTACCAAAAGCAGGGGATAGCTGGAGAAAAGCATGGTACTCTGAAATTAATGGAGTCTAAGAGGCCTTTTAAAAAGAAGGAGGAGTGAACTATAGGAGTCCATTTTAAATCACCTTCCGAAAAAATTAATAGCAAAACTTTCATATTTTGCCATTTATCTTGTGTACAAGTTGTTATATTCCTTACTAATTCTGTTAATTTGCTTATGACTGAGAAATGAAATATCACTGTAAAGGACTGTCTGCTTTTAGACATGCAAGTTTGGGACCTTTGACAATACTAACCAAGCCATTGATAAGCTGACAGCTGTAAGGGGGAAGCTGTTCTGAACTCCAGACAGCTGCTCCTTCTGCAGTTGGATGGACAGGAAGAATTAGGCAAAACAATTAGCATCCAGACCAGTCAGAAAATGGATTGGCACTTGGTCTTTTTGGTGCATGCATGGAATTGTCTCCCTTGTCAGTAGATGATAAAGAACTTACAAAGGCTTAGATTACTTGCATGAGTTTGTGTGCTAGATTCTTGTAGACAAGATTCTAGTTAAGCTTCAGACTCATGAACTAGATGGCAAAGTCCAAGTTTCAAAGAGGAAACCACAGTTGCAGGCGAAACCTGTTGACCAGGCAGGTGTTACCTTTCTTCATTTACAGCTCTGGCAGATTGGCCCTGTGGACTTATTGTATAGCATTAGTGAGGCGTGGAATAGGGTGTGTGCATGTGATTTGTTTACTGTGTACAACCTCTGCAAAAGAATACCTGCATAATCTTATTAAGGCTCTGTATTATTTTTATATGCTGTGTATCAATGGAAGGAATAAAACTGGTTCACTAGCAGTTTTACAAAGTCTACCTCAGTTCTGTTTTTATGGTACATTCTATGGCTCTTGAGTTTTACTTGAAAGAACAATCTGCAGCTTAATAATGTAACATTACATTGCAAAATCCAGAAAAGCCTGTTACAGTAGTGCTGTAACCAAACATGAACTGACTTGTAGTGTGACAGCTGCTCAGGATTCCTGTTTACAGTTTCTTGTTTCTGTAGCCATTTTTGCTATGTTTACCCTTACAGCACCATTAGTGTGGAGTGTAAAAAGCCCCATTCTTTCAGTTTGACTAGAGGGTGTGGGGGCAAAGACTTTTCAGTTCTGTTGCATTCTTGCAGCAGGGAACTCCTGGCAAATGTGAGGAGTAAGAGGGTAGTAGCATTTTCTGAATAGGCATTTATACCATCCTCTGTAGGTATCAATACACAAACATACAGAACTTGTGCAGCTGATGTCTGCAAATATCTGCTGAATAGATATTTTGGGGTTTCCTTACTCCTGCTGTAAAGGAATGATAAGTCACTTATCCTTTCTCCAGAACTGTTAGACATACTAACTGTCACTGTCAAAGCTTATTGAATGTAACTTATTTAGACAATACTAACACTAGTTATTAAATAAGCAATATATAATCATGAATAGAAGTGCCAAGGATCATGCTGAGTAACAGACTCTGTGGTTCTATTTAAAGAAAAATTACACCTTAATTTTAAGTGCTGTGTAATTAGAACCTGTAAGTACTGTGGTTTTGAATTGAGATGCAGCATTTGCAGTGGGGAGAAAACATGAAGTTCTGTCATTTTTTTTAGACTACCAAATTGCAGTAACTGTTTGACTGCTGATATTTCAGTGGCTACTTCTCAAGTGCTGTCAAGGTTAATAATTTGCTGTGACAACTTTAATTCTCTAATTTTGCTGAGTATAAAATATTCAGTGGCTTCTAAGCAGTTCTGCATAGTTGCTTATCTTAGCTTGTAATAATGCTATGATAGTCTGAGAAGATATAGAGGCTTCTGTATAATTTATATGAAAGTAGGGCATTCTACCTAAAGTATGAGTTTGATATAAGGAAAACTGGACAAGTATGAAACCAACAAAAAAACCCCTTTAAGATTGTTTTTCATTTTATAGAACTCCTCATGCAGTTAGTGGTTTGGGGGGGTGGGCTTTTTGGTTTTTGTTGTTTGGTTGGTTTGGATTTTTTTAGTTTCTTTCTTACATTTGAAAAAAAAAATCTTAATTAGATGAGCACTAGTATTCTACTGCAATATTCACTGTAACAAAAATATTTGAAGACTTAACATTATTTACTCAAGAAGTTCTTCGGGGATAAAGAACTGCTCTTGCCATAAGGATGTTGGTTCTTCCTTATTATGTAGCTTCACTATCCTTTCATAATTTGGTATCCTTCTTTACCCTAAGCTTGGGACTACAAAAGTTAGCAAAGAGATTTCTCAATAGATTCAAGTGTTGTTTCCTTCAAAAACCTTTTCTCTGTGCTTCTGTCATTTGCTTAACCATCTGGAAAATGGCTTTTAGGGTTCAGGAAGTTTTGTTATTGTTTGTTTGTTTTCCAATTTAATTTTGTCTTTGGTATTTATATTTAATTATGTTTGAACTTTCATTTGTTTAATCTTTGCTGACTTTTAACATATATAGTTTTCATTAGACTTGTAAATACTAATTTTTCTTTGTAGTGACCTTCCTTTCACCAAAATCTTGTAAATAAGTTGAATATTTAAGTTCCCATGGCTTCCTAGTGTGATCATTAGTCATTCAGCTAGCAGCTCTTGTCTTCCCCTAGTTATATGTTCTGTAAGTACTATGAGTTGATCTTAAAATTGTTGTAAGTATTGCACAGAGCTTGCATTTCCATATTCTCATCATATTTGTAATTATTTAGTGCTTTTAGGTCAGTATCACAAGTTTTGTATCCTCTCTTTGTTTGTTTTCCCTGTAGCACTCCATTCTTACAGGAATATGAGGATGCCATGAAATAATGTTTCAATTTTCTTTGTCTTGCCATCTCACATCAAGGGAATCAGGTTCATTGCACTTTTCAAAGATGCGTTGCAAGTGCTCTTAAATGAATAATATAAATAATACTTTAGTATTTTGAGTAATAATCAAAAGTACCGAAACACCAAACTCTTGTTTAAGAACTGTTGAAGATAAGCTCAGGTGTTGTCAGTGTGTTCTAGTTGCTGCATAGTTAAATGAGCTTTCCCTTCTCTGTGGATCCATTTATGGTTTTCATGCCTCACTAACTGAATTTTCCTGCCAAGTTCCAGTGGGTCTGAAAAAAAGGTAAATTGCTAAATTTTAATTAGCTAAAACCTGGGTCAAGTATAAATAAACTTAAGGAAAAAAAATTGAGAAACAAAATTCTTTACCTCAGAAGTCCAGGTTTCCTCCTGTGCTGGTAAATCAAACCTCCAAACTACCTGCTAACTCTGATGGCTTCTTTGTACAATATTATTTCACTGTATTGGTGTGCTGACTTTGACATCTTATGCTTGGTAGTAGTATAAGCAAGCTGATGTTATACAGTGTATATAATGATTAACCTGTGGTAGCTCCAGAATGTCTACCTGCTGACTTGTTTTGGGCACCAAGGGCTCAAAACTCTCCTCATTTGTAAATGGTGTTAAATCTGGAATGTGTTTTAACTCACATTTACTGCTGTCATGTGATTTACTTCACTAAACAAAATAATATATTGAAAAATTCTTTATCATTTTAGAGACTTATTTCACACTGGCTGCTTAGTTGTAGTTCTCATTATGTGAGGACCTTTCAGACATCTTTTAAAAAGGTTTATGATGTACTGTCCTTTCTAAGCTAATCCAGAACAAATGATTTTATCTATTCTTCCAGTCATGTTTGGAGCTTTTCTAAGCCAAAATAAAATGCTTGCAGTTGAAAGCATGTGAACTTGGCTTTTTTTTTTTTTTAATTGGGTTAACATAATTTGTAGCACCTGATAAGGAAAATTTAGTTCATAAACTAATTTATGTAAGTAGAGTAACCAGTTTTGCATAATAGATGTTCCAAGGAGGTATTAATACTAATCACTATACCTACTGCATACAGTTAGCCCCCTTCCTTCAGTCTGCAAGGAGGAACACTCTTGGAATATCAAATAGTACAAACTCCATGCAAAATAAATGCTAGCTGGGAATATAACAAATACTCAAAGCAGAACACTTTGATAAGTTCTAGAGTGCACACTGTTGGTTTAAAGGAGGACAGCTTACTGAACTGAATAGAATAAACTTTCTTTAGACAAGTTTTTCTGTGCTTAGGGAAGTTTTGTCAGAAAAGAAAACACGACTTAGGGAATTTACTTGTTTATATGAAGTTTATGTAGAACCAAGGTCCAGAAATCCAGTGAAATTTTTATACTAATGCATTGTCCCAGAAGAATACGAGCTATTTTTGTTTTAGTTCATTATGCCCTGTAATTTGTAGCTTTTTTCACCTGCAACCATCCCAGACTTAACTGACTATCTTCATATGGTGAATAACCAAAAAAAGAAAAAAAAAATTACTAAAACCCTTCACAATAGCGAAGGTGTTCCCACCACATTTCACTGGTATCTGCAAGGTTTGCCTGTTATGTGAACTGTAAGTACAGGAACCAGCACTTTTCAAAATGCTTACATAAGAGAGTGGCATACCACAGGTGACAGATTGCCACTAGCAAAGCAGGACCAGTGTTCTGAATAAAATTGGTGGGTTCTGCAGAAATACTTTGTAGACCAGCAACACACTCTGAAGACCTAGTTTTCCTCCTAACTTGTCCTTCTGCATGTTGATTACCGCAATGGGAAATTACAGTGAGGCTGGCAGCTCCGTTGGAAACTGCCTGGAAACAAGACAAGGGTCAACATGACCTGCCAGAAGTGTGACTTCTTGTCATGTGCTTGAGGAGAATTTCTCTTTTCCTGCCTCTAAACAGCTTCTCACATTTTTTTCTGTGAATCCTTCTGTTGCATTTGGCATCGTTAGGGCATGCATTGATCATTTGGGATATTTTTAGGAAGTAAATAAGAGCAGAAGCATACTTTAAACTTTCCTTTTAGCAGCAGCAAAGGGAGAGCAGTTCACATCATGTGGCTGACGCTTTGACAAGCATACATCTATTCTAGTAACATTTTCCCACCCAATCATAGTGTCTCAGCTCTAGGAGACCATGTGCTTTTTGGAGTCTGGGTCACCCTGAGGACTGTGCACTGGAAACGTAACCACTTACCCTCTGCCCTTTGCTTAATTCTTGTGCTGCTAGTCCTTGGTCACAATGTGACAACACAGAAATTTAACTTTACGGGGAAAACAGCTGAGATGGAACATCTGAGTTGTCCATCTGTGGAAGTCGTGAAAAGGAAAACAGGAAAAGATCGTGTTTTCTGAAGCGATTGCAACATTGTAACACTGTAACACTGGTGTGCCAGTGGTTGGCATAGTTTGCCCACCTCTGTTTTGCGCGGGTTCTGATGGTTTTTATGAACAAATCCACTGACGATGGAGCGGAGTGGAAACTACAGGAGCGGGGGCTGCTCCCTCCCATGGGACAGCGCCCGGGACGGGCTGGCTGTGCTCGGCAGCCGCGGGGCAGCTGGACAGCTCTCCCGGGTGCCGGAGGGAGCCGGCGGCCCGGGGGAGACCGGCGGCGCTCAACCCCCCGGCCCCCTCAGTCGGCGGCCCCGCCTCGTGCGCACCGACGTCAGCGCGCGTCAGGGCCGAGCCCCTCGCCCTCCCTCCGCCCGCGGGTTCCGCTGTCCCGCCGCTCCTGCTGCCCGCGTCCCGCCTTGGGCTCCCGCAGCCGCCGCCCCAGCCCGGCCCGGACCCCGACCCCGCTCCGCTCCGCGACAGCCGCGCGGCGCGAAGATGGCGGCGTTCAAATTCCTCGTGCCGTCCCTGGGCCGCCGCATCCTCCTCCCGGCCGCTCGCAGGGCTGAGGTAAGGGCGAGGGGCGGCGGGGAAGGCGGATCCGAGCCCCTCCGCCTCGCCCTGCCCGCCGGGTGACCTCGGCGGCGTCCCCGCTCGCAGCGGCCCGCGTCGGGATGGGCGTGTGTGGCGGGGGGTAGCCGAGCCCCGGGGTGGGCGGCCGCCCCGCGGCCCCGGGGTAGGCGCTTCCCGCCCCGCGGGGAAGCGATGGCTTTGTTCTGAAGGGGTTTGTCCCGCGGCAGCCCCGCGGGCGGCGGGGAGGAGGAGGGAGGGCACGGCGCGGCTCCGCCGCAGGCCCGGGCCCGGCGGTGGGTGGGGATGCGGTGACCTTGAGAAGCTGGCACGGGTTGGCTTTGAGGTTTTTTTGTCTGGCTTATTATTATTATTATTATTATTATTATTATTATTATTATTATTATTATTATTATTATTATTATTATTATTATTA
>VZUI01067795.1:0-72234 GCA_013401135.1 Cettia cetti | reverse complement strand
AAAATCCCGAGGGGGCTTGTGGGTCCCTAGAAAGGTCGCCGTGAGCAGAAGGTCGTTTCTTATCTGAGGGGTCTGGTCAAGGTTGTGCAATCCTTTCTCAGCAGGCCTCCCTCCAGGGAAGAGCCACTGGGACTCCACCCGCCCCCACACTCCACTAGGACAGTATGGTTCTTATTCTTCTAATAGACTGGGACACTTCTGGGTAATTTCCAGCTTATGTTGATTTGAGACCAGTTTATAGCCCATATCTAAGCTGTCCTTCAGATCAAATATCCCTGAGGACCATTCCCTGAATATTGAATATATTCTCCCTCTTTCCATGTTTTACCAGGCAAAACACAGACCCTTTGCTGCCTTCTTGAATGGCAGTTTTTCCTTTCCACAGACATGCATGATAATGACTGGGGTTTGCAGGTATCCCTGCTGGACAATAGTTGTCACACCTACGTGTTTGCTGTCCAGAGGATGGCTATGGATTCAAAGGTAGTCTGGAGGTCAATGTTGTCAATGCTTTTGCATTATGGCTTGAAGGTCTTTGATGCCTGAGGAAGATAATGATTTACCATCCAGTTATTTTGGCAAAAGTAGCTAAATTCACTGGTGACATTCTCCAACACAGCCAAGGGAATGCTTAAGAAGGACATCCATCTTTGTGGGACAGGATGGGCTGAAAGCACAGCTCTCTACCACCACTCATGGCTGTGGGCTCTCCCATTTCATGCCTCCCAGGCTGCTGACTAGCTCGGTCTCCATGTGGGTGCATCCTTACAATCCATCTTAGTGAAATTTGGATGTGACAAAAGGATTCAACGTAACACAAGTTTCAGAGTAAGTGACAGGACTACTAACATCTAAGCAGAGCATAAACGTACAAGATTAGCATGATCAAAATGAAATTACTTTCTCCTTATTGTTCTTTATAGACTGCATATTGACCATGAAAGTGAACTGCTTTCTGTAGCATGTTCAAATGACTTTGGGAAACTTCTTTAAATCAAATTGGAAATGTTTTGAGATTTCTCAAGAGAATAAATGAGAAATAAACAGCAACGCAGCATTTTGCTGAAGTGTCTAGTCACCAGTCATCATTAGATCTGACAGACAGAACAAGATGTTTGGAAAACTTATTGAATACGGTCTGTTATCTAGCTATGCATCAAGGCTTTTATCTGACATATCTATGGTATTCTTTATATAAAAAGAACTCTGTTGCATTTGCAACAAAAATATCTGTTTATCCTAAGGACCTTGTTGTCTGCAGTATGTTGTTTCTAAGCCCTATACAATTTATTTGATGGCAATGCAGTTCTCTGTTTTAGTATTATTGTGAAAAATTAGGAATGTTGCTGTTTATCTGGTGAAGGGCAGACAAAAATCTGCTCTTATTTATGCTTGAATACATCTAAAACAAGTGTTGACTTAAGTTGCTAATCTGGATACCCACTGCTGTACTGGAGAAGAAACTCATCCACTGAATGCTCATTTTTTTGAATAATTGCTGTCCCTGCGTGGCTGAGCCCAGGGTCCTGATGGATAATGTACAAAGATTTTGAAAAAGTCTTTTTCCTCCATCCTAGATCTTCAGCTTTCCTCTGACCCTGACGCCAACCTTTCTCTGCTGTGTTAGAGACTCAGAAACTTCAGAAACCTTTTCCCTGGGTAGGGGCTTATAGGCCATGACCAAGGCACTTAAGCTCTTCTGGATAAATTATATTGAGCTCTTGGCATGCTCTAAGCTTTTCCAGACTTCAAATCATTCTTGCAGTATTTTGGTGTATCCTTTCCAATTTATCAGCATATTTTTTAAACTGGGGATCCAAGAAGTGGTCAGTTTGTTCCAGTAAAGCTGCTGCTAATGCCTCGCAGAGTGATAATTTCCCTTCCCACTTCTAATCAGTATTTTCTTCCCATGCAGACATGGATTACTTTAGCACTTTAACCACTTGGCTAGTCTGAGAGGCCACCAGCTATCCACCGTGAAACCGTTTCTTGGTCACTGCTTGCTGAAACAAGTCCTGTCACTGGTACCTGCATAAAAAATATTCCAGCTATGCAGTTCCATCTCCAGCAATTCAGCCACGGTTATAACGCACGTTACTCAAGGGAGCCCAAGCTGTTGTGCCAATGGATAGCACCGAAGGGCTGCCCTTTATCACTCTCCCCCACACAAACTTTCTGCAGTCAAGTCCACTGGGGTGTATTTGCACCCTGGCTGTGGAGAATGTTGATGAGAGCAGGACCATGAGCCGGCACCTTGTGAAATCCCAGTGAGCACACTCCACTGGGAGACTGGTTTCTTAGATATAATTACTTTCTGAGATCTGTCCATCAGCTGATTTCTGAGCCTTTTGATGGGCATTTGTAATGCTTTGTGTACAGAAATGCTGGGGTGTTGCAATACACTGGGGTTTTTTCAGCAAAAAGTTATCCATTATCAAATAAAATGCCTTACAGTGTCAAGCTTGGCAATGCCATTGCCTTTATCAGTCAAACTGCATCTCAAAGAAAAAGCAATATCAAGCAATACTGCTCTGTGCTCATTTGCCTACACATACAAAAAAGCAATAAATCTGCAAAACCTTGGCAAATAAGAAAATACATTCAGTTATTTAAATTTTCAAAGAAAAAATCTTTTGTTCATCCAGTTTGCAATGTACCTGAAAACAGAAAGGTTTTTTCTCCTTCCTGATATTCAGCGACTCCTATAAAGTCTGAGACAGCCAATTTCACTCTCAAGCCATTTAAAGCAGATGGATTGTAGTCATGCACAAAACTCTCTAATGAATAAGTAAAACTACAGTTACTTATTATATTATATAATAGCCATTTGTAAAGAAGTGATCATTGAAGCAGCTGAAGTTTTCAGCTTCTCTCTGCTTTGCTTTATTTAATTGCCTTTGTCTGCCTGGGTTTGTTGGGCATTTACTGCCATCCAGTGCTTCTCTGAGATATGACTCCACCATCCTCTATTAAGAGCTAACACAAAGCAAGAATATTTGGCTCTTAACGAAGGCACTGACCTCATTTGGAGAAGTGCTACAGGTGTTTTACAGCAATAAGCCATCGCTGTGCTGCAGCAGTGCCTGGAATGCTGCAGTACCTGACCATGCTGGCAGCCTCATCCTGGTGGGACTGAGCTGTCAATCCCTGCAGTCAGACCCTGCCTGCACAGCATTCGAGGGGGATGACTTGAGCTGCTGTTTCACAGATGTCAAAGAGAAAATGTTTCTTGATAAGAAATTTAAATAATGGCTTGCTTTAGTTCTAAGATACTCATCTTCCAGGTTTTTTTTTTTTAATTCACTGCATAAAATTTGCTTTTGTGTTTTGTAGCCTGCAAGTATTCAGTGTTCACTGCTACTGCTTGCCTGAAAGATAAAGCTCCATACTTGAAAAGTATTCATCTTACTGTGATATTTTTTTATTATTATTATTTTTATTATTATTTTTTGGACCAAACCCACACTTCATAAGACCTGCTCATATTTATGCAATGTCTAAGAAGGTTAAAATAGAAAAGGCTTTAATTATAAAAGATTATAAAAGATTTTAATTACAGTATCCTTTTTTTATATTTTCATGAAATGTTGAGTGACATTCACAATGAAAAACCCATGTAGCAAAAAACCCCAGTTCTACTCCAATACTATACTTCTTTTAAGAATGTCTTAATTCTGCAAGGAATAAACTGTGTTAGGCTTTGGAAAGGCCAAAACTGCTACTTCAGATCTTGTGGGGAGAGAGAAAGAGAGAGAAGACAGACCAAGTAAAAGGAAAAGTTCAGAGTAGTGAGACAGGGAGTCAGGCTCAACCTGATAGCCAAGCTATTCAGACCACGTTTTGGAAGCTCCGTTCACACTCCTTGTTTTGGTTGGTTATGAGGTACCTAAATAGCTTTATGTATCCAGCCATTGTGTCTGCACCAGCTAGTGGCATTTTCCTTGCTGCAATAAGACAATAACATTGTGGTAAAAATGTGTGGTTTTTTTTTAAATTGATTTCTATTTTGCTTTGTATGGTGATTTAAGGAAGCCAGAATTTGTAGTATACAGCACTTAACCACTATTTTTATTGTGAGAGATCAAACACTGGAAAGGCTGCCCTGAGAGGTTGTAGGTGTCTACCCTTGGCTGACAGGGCATGGTCCTGAGCACCCTGCTGTGACTGACCCTGTTCTGAGCAGGGGATAGACCAGGTGGTCTTCTGAGATGCTTCCAACTTCAGCAATTTGGTTTTGTGTGGTACAATACATAGCTTTGTCCTGAAACAAAATGTTAGATAGACACAGGAAAAAGTTGCATACCAGCAATAAAATTATAGCCAAACACTTTAATTATAGTCATGAGCTAACCACCTTTCACTTTCCATTAAGATAATGAACCTCTAATGACACAGAAACTCATAATAGCATTCATAAATACCACATTATTATATTTCCTACATATAAAAATGTTCAAGCACATGTTTAAGTATCAGAATAAGCCTACTGTGATCAATGCTTATATATAGACTAAGCATTGTTAGATGAACACATAAACTTCACCTCTTTTGACACGTTCATTGCTCTGGTATCTGTATTTCAGACCACATAGCTGGGTAGTAAAGGGCAAAAGGAATGTTATGAGTACTAGAAGTTGGTGTGTGTCCAGGTGAGATAGAAGTGAACTGGGAAAATGAGCACCCAAAAAAGGGAAAAGCTGACCCAGAAAATACTTTCTGATACAACCATAAATTCCCCATGTAAAATGTCTAGCAACTGCAGCTGAGCTGCTCCACATATCCCAGCTGAATTTGGTCTCAGAATGGAAACATGAGATTTTTTTCTGCTACAGGTGTGTTCAACCAGGAAAGTTGGCATATGTGAAACCTCTCAGCTATCCTGGTCCAGTTTTCCTGATCATCTTTTCTTGCCCAGCACAGCACTCCACTGGTCACCCCATCCCCAGGAGCAGGGGTCCCAACAGGCACAGCTCTCCCTGAGCACCAAAGCCTCCATCTCCCCTTACCAAAAATCCCTCCTACATGTGCACCTCCCCCAGCTTTCCCTTCCTCCTTGAGCAGAATCAAAAAGACTCCAAAAGCTCAGCTGCAGAACAGGAAAAGAGATGGTGGTTTTAAACTAGTGGAGGATAGATTTAAACTAATATTATGAAGAAATGTTTTATGATGAGAGTGGTGAAACACTGGTACAGGTTTCCCAGAGGGCTGGTGGATGCCCCATCCCTGGAGATATTCTAGGTTATGTTGGATGTGGCTCTGAGCAACTTGATCTAGTAAAAAGTGTCACTGCAGGAGGGACAGACTAGATGGCCTCTAAAGGTCCCTTCCAGCCCAAACTATTCCATGAATCTGTGATTCTCTGATGCGAACATTCACATCACCACATGAATCTGAGCAGAGATGCCATACTGGCCCTGAATCCTCTTTCCTTAGCTGCTGTCCCACTGCAGCAGGCTACAAGGAACTGCTAAGTGCAATGTTTCAGTATTAGATTTTGTGCTGCAGTGTTATATTCTATTTTAAGATAATAGTAACTAAAAATCTTTGCCTCAATTTATCTCCATGACTTAGAAAATTTCAACTGAACTTTACAAAAATTATTTTCTTCTTTGTCATTGTTTTTAATTCTGCATTTCTTACATAGTTGTGACTCAAAGAGGTTTAATCAGATTCACTTGGCTTTATAATAGATTCCAAATCCAAATAGTTTTACACCCTTTGGATGCCTCAAGCAGTGATGGCAGGGAAATGCTGATCCATTCTAATAACAAAACTGAACCTGCCCCAAAGACTTCCACCCTCATCTAAAGCCAAACACCAAAAATAATAAAGAAATTCAGCCATGATTTTGCTGAAAATCTGTATAGGAGGCTTGATCCCTGGGGGAGAAAACTGTGTTTTTTTAATCTTCAGTGGGAAACAAAACAACTTATTGTTGATTTTTTTTTTATATTACCTCTTTATGTCTTGAAAAAATCTCAGATACCAAGAATTTGCTCAAGTTTTGTGATTCAGAAGTGTAGGAGGGAGCTTGTTTGTTGGTCTCATTTTTTTAAAAGGAAAGTTAGTGTCTGATCCTATAGCTGGATCCACCAGCAGCTTTACCACTCATGTGAGCCCATGTATATCAAAATGGTGCTCTTAATTTTAGCCTGGCCTCAGCTTGTCCAAAATGGGAGCACTGAGATCCAAATGAGCTTTGATATGCTTTATTCATGGCTCTAAGTGAAAAACTGATCATTTTAAAGTTTATTTTAAAATATTTTATTTTAAAATCTGTAACACACTGAACGCTGAAATTGTAACAAACCACAAAAAATATGTTTGCTTTTGAAGTGTCGAAGAAATGGGTTTGTTTTCTCCAACAAGTGTCTTAAAATTGGAAAAAGAGGCTACTTTGCCCTTCTGGTCAGTCATAATTTTACAAGATCGTTTCATCTGCCATTTCTTCAAAGTTTCATCTAACTAGGTGCCTGCATTTTCAGTGTCTCAGTTCCCTATTTCATCATGCCTTAGTCTGTTATTCTTACTCTGAGGTCTGTCACAGTGTGTAACCTACCTGTTTCTATGTTTTACCACCTCTGAAGAACTCTTTGAGCTTCCAAATCTGCTGACATGAAAATATTTAAAGGCTACAAGGCCATTCCATCACTGTCCTTCCTGTACTGCATCAGACTCCGTTTCTTCAGGAGCTCCTCATGTCATCCAGATTTTAAATTTGTTTTGGTTTATGCTTTCCTTGTGCTTTTAGAATCTCTGTGAATCATGTTAATGCCTCTCCCTGCATTTTTAATTTTGTTTCTGGATCTGAAGTGAGCATAAATATGTGATGGATGCTCCAGAGCCTTGGCAGATCTGGGCACTAAAACAAATGAAGGAAAGGGAAAGAAAATGTGCTTTGAGTTTAGCCATAAAGAACATTTGCTTGCTCCCTGTGTGATTGCCCCCAGAAATCTCTGTAGTCATTTCACAGTGCCTGATTTGGCAGAAATCCCATCAAACCTAAGATATTATTTGGTCCCTGTCTAATGTGAGAGCAGCCTGGGAGTCAACACAGTCCTGAAGGCAACAGCACAGGTAAATTCACCACATTGAAATGTGATGGGTTGTTTGAGTCTCATTTTTCAAGATGGGTATTTGGTGCCATTACCAAAAAAAGTTTGCAATGCTCCAGCTGGAGTTTTCTATCAAAAGAAGCTTTTGATTCAGCATTACTGTGGGTAAATGACTGATGTAGTTACACCAAAGAGAGGCTCCTCAGACTCCCAGACCTTCATGTGCTCCCAGGAGGCTGATGAGAATCCATAAGAAGCTGGGTTGAGAGAAAGCAAAGTAGGTTGCTGTCTAATTGGCATTTCTTCCCCAGGATTTTTGTCTGAGTTAGCTAAGCCTGAAGATTAATGCTACAGGGGGAAATGGGCATGAAGGGAATCTAAACTCATGGCTCCAAGGATTGCAGCTTCAGAAACAGGTATGTGCTGTAGATTGCAGCTTGAAACAAAAACATCTAGATGTTTTCAAATTAGATGGTGTTTTTTGAACAATTTGTTCAGATTTTTATGTGTGCTCACACACATAATGTGGAATATTCCAACTTGAATCAGGCCAAACAACAAATGTTGAAGAACTGATTTCCCCCCTGGGATATAAAACCTAATATGTACTTGGCAGTAGAAAATAATCTGCAGTAGCTTAGAGGCTTAATTAAAAGCCAGCTATACCTGTGGTAAAAACTGGCAAACATCGACTTTTCAATGGCTTCTATGAGCAATTCAAAGAAAAAAACAACCAAGATTCAAACCTACTTGACTTGACAGTGTAAAGATAAAAGCAATTCTGAAGAGCAGCCAGGCTTTGGGAACACAGCATTTACTGATGGAACCCTTGGAGATAAACTGACTTAGACAAGCACTTTAGTGATGCACAGAATAGAAAAAGTTACCTTAACAAGATGTATTTTATAGAGCTGTGTGTTTTTACTACCAGCTTGCAACTAAAAACTCATGAAAAGGAGAAATAGAAGTGCTTCTGAAATGGTTGAAACAAAATGTATTGCCACCACTGGTTGAACAGGGAAGGGATCTGAGAGAGTTCCTCAGCACTTGCTGTGCAGACTTGGGGCTGCTGTGCAGTGATGCAGCTGAACACCTCGTGGGAAATGCAGTAAAGCTCAGCAGAGACCATGGGGACAGGATTTTAAAGAAATTACACTAAAACCTGCAGAGCTTAAGTTTCTTTTAAAGGAACATTTACTGTGAACTTCCCAAGAAAGACCCTCGCTTGCTCTAAGCCTGGCTCACAAGGGAAATGAAAGTCTTCCTTGCAGAGCTCAATGGTATTCAGCTGTCCTCAATACACATTCCAATAAGAAGTAATTAATAGCCTCCAACAGGAGAGCAGATGAACAGGAAGCAGTTTCCGTGAAACTCTCATCCTTGCTGCTGCTCTAAAAGACACTCTAAAGCTCATTCTATTTGTGTGAATGGTTTTTAAGTAGCCCACTTATTTAAAACTCCATTTTTGCTGTGCTGAATCTCCCTCCTAGTAAGAGAGCCAGAGCAACATTTATAGTAGTGCTGCAGCCCGAGACCTCTGCAAGCACAGAGGTCCTTCCTGCTGTATTCTGACTTGCCATGAAGCTCATTCCACACTGTTGCATTGCTAAGGAGAAGATGCAATAGCAAATCCTTTCAGTCTTGTTCATCTGTTAGTCAAATAAATGGAGATGGAAGCTGGTTAATTTGGTAACAGGAAGTCTTTCTTCATTGAAACATCACAGGCAATAAATAACCACTCAGTGGGTTTTTGTTTGTTCTCTTCATTGCTCCATGACTCTGACAAAAGATAATTCATCTGGTGTTATGTTTAAATGAAGAAAAAACATATATATCTATTCATTTATACAGAAGTCATATGGGGGAAACAAGACTTTTGCAAAGAGAAGTCATAAAGGAAAATAAACCACACAAAATTTATTACTGACTTTAATCCTTTTTCTTCTTTCTTTTGGACAAGCTCATTACAGAAGGAGAACTGAATTTCTGCGTAGCTGCCTTTGCTCACAGGCCTCTGATGAGCAATCAGCACTGTGCACTGAAGCATGAACCCTATATGTGTACAGAAATTCATAGTTCAACAAATTCCCCAGATCAAACTGGAGACGGAATAACAACAGAATTAGATGTGCTATTAGAGATAGTGACCCAACACCTTCATTTTTTGCCTTTCATTTACCTTTCCATTTGCCTGCATCCAAAATCATAAGCTGAGTCTGCCTTCACTCAGTCCCTTCTGTGATGAATTTTTTGATGAAATTTCTGCAGGCCAAAAATATTACGGTTTCCTTTTTAATTTTGATGTTGTTTTTCTTGCATTGCTATTCACATAGAAGGTACATATGGATGGAGGAGATAAAGGAAAATGCCACACTGTGCAGGCTTTGAATTAAAGTTCTTGTATCATAGTTTTTTTTCATGGAGTAAAACACTTGAAAGATCCTCCATTTCTTCCACTTTTCTAAGAGGGATTACTTAGTGAGTTCATCTTTGCCAGTGAAAGCAGGAACAATTTTGGAGTGGAACAGGTTCAATAATTTTAGTATCTCTTGTTGTCTACAAAGTAAACTTCTTATCTAAATATACCCCCTCCACTTGAGCCTGCCACCGTGGGTTATGGCAATTTCCAAATGGCAGCTCCAGATGCTCTGTGGTGCCTGAGCCACAGCAGTGGCATCTCCATGACACATGACACTTATAAAACACTGATGTCTCTGGTTCATCAGGGTCATCAGCAGCCTTCTGGGGTAGGCAGATACTTGTGTTAAATTATAAGGACATATTAGAGTCAGCATTTTTAGTGTACCTTGGCTTACCTTCTTCAAACCAGGTGTTCTGTATAAATAATACATATACTATATATATGTGCATATGTATAAAATAAGGAAAGGGTGGAAATCTCAATTTTGGATTTACTTCAAACATCTCTCCTACAGAAGGGGACCAAGGAGCAAGTGTTGCATTAGCAAGGCACAGCTGGGCCAGGAAGACACCAGACAGTTTTTCAGGAACATGCTGCCCAGCTCCCAGCTTTTCAGAGCCTGTTTTCTGGAGAGAGACTTCTCACTACATATCACATGCTGACACAGGCTGTCAGCACTGTATGTGCATCAACAAGTAACACATTTACCTCTAGGTAAAGGGAAGAAGGTCAGGCAAAAATATCACAAAATCAATACCTCGCTTTTTCTAAATTTAATTATTTTTTTTTTTTACATCTCGTTGTAGCTGGAATCAGTGGCAGACAGACTCTAAAGCCAGGTGCTGAGACAAGAGTATTTCCAGTTGTGCCTGTTGTGCCTCCTGCCGTGGAAAGACTGCTGTAAGCACCAGCCTCTTGCCTCTGAAATTAGTCACTTGTTGGGTGACTCAGGATATAACACTTTCCACATCTTCAGAAGTGAAAAAGAATTCGGCCTTGAACAGCAGGTGATATTTTTGTATTTCAGCTCAAACTTTTTTCGTAACAGGGAAAGGAGAGGCTTTTCATTTTCTTGGAGCCTTATAAAAATAGTCACAGTAACTTTACTTTGATAACTCCTGTCTGTCATATCTGGGACTTCAGACTCCTCTTGCCTCATATAAGTCTTAAACCAGAGCAGCATCAGCGACACCAGCAGCATAGAGTCTGCCACTTCATCTATTTTATTATTTTAGCTTAACTCTTCCCCTCCTCCTGCCAGCTGGTCAATATTTTTAAGATTTTCAATCACTAAAATATCTTTTAGAGCATTTTTCATTAAAGAGATTTTGGAGTCATATCTTTGATGCATAACCTTAGCAAGGACAAATCTTTAACTGACCAAGTTTGCAGGGGGTGGCACTGCAGGGTGCCCCCATCCATGGATCAGACCTTGCTGCTGGCCAAGGGGTGATGTCTGTCTCCTGCCTGTGTCAACTGTGCCTCTCTGGTATGGCATCCAGTGTCCTTAGTCTTCACACAAGGCCTGTCAGCTGGGTAGGAGCATCCTTCCTAGAGCTGGAGGGCATCACAACTCCTGCTGGCACCACAAACCAAAACCACCCTGCGCAATGATATTACGGATAAGAAGCACATCTGCTTTATTCACTGAAGGGTTAAATACCCTCCAGTGAATCATAAATTGAAACAGTCTCCAAAAGACTAAAGGAAGTGCAGGTGTGCCTGCAGAGCCTCATCAGTGCTGCTTTAAGGCTCCTCTCCTGTTTCTGCCCCTGCCCTGGCACAGCGAGCCCTCCTCCATGTCCCCTCCATAGCCACCGGCCAGTGAAGCTCACCAGGCACTTCACAGGCCAGCATGTGGGATGCCCTCCATCCATCCAAAGTCCTCTAGCTAAAGCATGTGTCCTGACAGGTGGAGAGGCATCCAAGGTGTGAGCTGGGGATTTCTCCCTGTCTGTTCCCCTGCAGAGCACACACTGCAGCTGAGGTCTCCCTCAGCCCTCTGTGGATCTGAAAGTTCCCTCCAATTCAAAGGTACTGGCCCAAGGACACACCGCTGCTGCAGTTCTTCAGCTGGTGTGCTGACGGTGGTGTGTCATGGAATCCCACCTTCAGCTGGCTGGCTCTTTGGACTTGAGAGCCCAAAAGAAAGTTTGGGAACCGAGTTTGCATCAGGTTTCCCTTCCCTGGTACAGCTCAGCAGGGCCAGATTCCTCACAGAGCACAAGTCTGATGTCACACCAGTGGCAGAGGATGCCCCTGAAGGTATTTTAATTAGTTCAGGCTGGCTTATTCTACCATAGTGGATCACAAAGGCCCCACAGCTTTATCATCTCAGAGCTCTAAGCTGATGTCTTTGATAGCAGCTTGCATCGGATCTGTTTGCCATTAAATCATTAGCAGCCCATAAAAATTGAAAATAAATCAGGCTACTATTCCCCAGACTTTGGTCATTTCCTAATCTCATGGAACACACGAAAATAGCTATGCTAATGACATTGTTATGAATTTGGTTTTCTTGCTCCTCATTACCATTTTAAAGTGGCTTAAATGGACTAGTAATCACTATAGCAACAAAGCAGCACTCAGGGGGACTACTATCAAGAGAATTCGATGTCTTAAAAGGGAACATGGTCTTTTTACATCTTTTCAATGAAATCTGGATTTTTTTTCTGGCTTTGCACCAGATAACAGACCTGAAACAACCAGGAAGAAAATATACACATTCTCATAATAGCACTGAATACCCCCAAACCTCCACTTCTTATTTACTGATGCAAAGTTCAGGCAGCATGAATAGAGAAGCAAGTAGGAATTAGTCCACCAGGAAGGACTTAAGTATGTGTTGGGGTAAAAAATGCATTCCAGTTGCAAAAAGACAGTGTTGTAACTGGGAAAACAAATAACTGAGGTCTGAAAGAAGACCAGTGTCTTGCTGTGCCTCAGCCTTCAGGGATTTTTTTTATCATAACCTTTCCTGCTTCTACCTCCTCCTTCCATTGCTAAACATTCTATGACTCTTAAAATTACTTGTCACAGTATACAGCACAGTCTAACAGGGTTATTTTGGTTGTTCCTTGGATACTGACAGTCACAGCTAATTATATTAGAGACGATATATACATTTTTTTAAAAATGTTTGCTATTGCCGGGCTAAGAATGTTTAGATCAATAATGATATTGTCTGTTTTCTCTTTCCTATCTTTGCCTTTTTTTCTGGAAGACTTGATGTATCTCAGGAAAAAGCAAATTGAGTCAGAGATATAACAAAATTGTTACTTTTTTTTCTAATATTGAATCAGATCTGCATATATTTCTGACAAACCCTCTCAATAAAAACCCCTTCTGTGGAAATCAACCCACCTGCAGCTGAGGCTGAGATCTGGGATGTTCCATGAACCCTTCACCAGTGCATGGCAGCAGGACTGGGAAGCAGCAGGGAAGGCAGAGGCCAGTTTCTTCTTGGTCAGGTATTTACCCTTACTTACCTTATTTTGCTCTTTCTCCCCAAAATGTCGGGCATCTGTAAATAGGCAACATAGACAGCAGGTTCAGGCAGTACACCTGCCTACATGCAGGCCTCGTGTAGCAGCCTTAGGGGACAGGGTTTTGCAGTGCACAGCTCCTTCCAGCTCTATAAAATGCAGTGTTTTCTGCTCAGGAGGGGCTGTCCCTTGGTATGCCACAGTGCTACACAGCTCAGGAACCATGTCCTGACAGCCAGAGCACAAGGCAACCCCTGAGTGGTTCAGAGCCCAGGATGGGGCTGTGGGTGGAGGGTGGCTGGGGAAGAAGTAGGTAGCCACCCCCAGCCATGCTGGCCAGCCCCTGGGCTGATCAAGTTACCTATTAAAGACAACAGATATTGCACTCTTGAGGGCAAAGACCTTTTCCAAGCTGTTTTCCACCTGTTTTCCTTATTGGAGCCTAAGGAACCAGCACGCATCCTGCTGTAGCTAAGGCTTCTCCTTCCATCCCTTGCCTACAGCTGCCAGACTGCTGTGTTGGGGGCTGTTGATAGCAGTTTAATTCAGCCTCTAGCCTCCACCTTGGTACAAAAGCATTCCAGTATTACAGAGCACTTGGATTAACAACATTGCCTCTCCTCTTGGAATGTGCACTGTTTTCTTCTTGTAAAGGACTGAGGTGCATGCCAAAACCTTGCATCTCCATGCCACTGCAATCACCAGGCACAGGGACTTTTTCCAAAACCTGCACACTGATCTGTAGCCAGATGCTATTTTCACCTCATTGCTGGCGAGCAAGTAGAAAGTGCCAATGAGATCTAAAGCAGCACACTTACTCCAAGTTTCTTCCCGTCATTTTTAAATACTAGCAGATGGAACCAGCCCAGGGCACAGGGAGGATGCAGGTTGTCTTCAACTATGAGCTGAATGCAGCAGGGTACACCAGGAGACAGCTCACAGGAAAATGCATTGTTAAAAACCCACCCCAGAGGTCTCAGAGGTGCCCAGGTGAGCAATAATGTGAGTGACAAAGACCTCCAGCTTCAGCACAGTGCAATCCTTGTACCCCATGGGAATGAGCAGCCCTTCCCCATTCTGTGTCCAGAGCACATCAGGTTCCTGCCTGTTACCCACCACAGCAGACAACTGTGACCCTGCTTATTAAAAACATATTAAATAGACAGACCACAATGTTGCTTTTCCTAAAGAGAGCATCAAAACCAACATCTGATAAATACACTTCAACTTCATTCCCCACGGGGGCTTCCCTTTAAATTGGTTAGAAACCTCACTCAGCAGTTGTATTTCAGCACAAAAAAAAACAAAACAAAACCAAACCATCAAAAAAAAAAAAAACCAAAAAAAAAAAAAAAAACTAAGAAAGGGAAAGGGCATTTAAATTACCTCAACACATCAATAGCAAGAGGAAATGGAGACCAAGGTCCCCTGAGCCCAGACTGGCTTGGCACAGCACAGCTCCCCTGGCTCTGACAGACATATTTCTGATCTGCAGGCTTAGGCTCCATAAGCAGAGCCTAGGTACCTCCTTCACTTAGGGAACTATACAAACCAGTATGAAACCAGACAGAAAGTTAATCTAATAGAAGAGGATAAAAGACACAGGACAGGTGAGACCTTCCTTGTAATGGGTGTCCCTCTCTCTTCACCATAGCTGCTCTCATGCTCTTGACACAAGGCACAGTGCAAGCAGTACAGTCCTTCCCACACAGATTAAAACATAATGGACACCATGAATTGTGGAACAATGGGTGGGAATGAGGGTAACAGCCTAAAAAGAATTCTGTTTTTCTAAGAGAAAAGCTCAAGCTTTTCCTGAAACCTTTCTGGCTGTAAATGCAGGAGAGGATAGCAGGGCTCCTTTCCACCTCTGCCCACTCATCAGTGCCTTGGGGATGGCACCAGCCCAACATGACCCCAGCCAGAGGCACAAAGCTCAGGCATTTCTGTCACTTCTCCCAGCTGGGACAGGCTGGAGCACAGGCAGTGATGACCCCACTGGTCAAGAGAGCAAAGCAATGACCTGTACCCAGTTGGGAGCTGCAGTGGGACAGTGCCTTGCTCCAATGGCTTGCTGGGCAGGGATGTGGCAGCTGCTCTGTTCCACCTCCCTCTGCATCAGTGTGGGAGCCAGGAGCCCAGGGCAGTCACTTCCAACCAGCTGCTGAGGCCAGCAGAGCAGCACAGACTGGGCTTGGAGGGGCCATCAAGCTCGTGGTCATTGTGAGGGTCCTTCAGGCCAAAAGGTTTCAGCAGCTCTGTTTGGACAACTGCAGGGCTGAGTACCCACTAAAGGCACTTTAAAGCAACAATATTTGGGATTTAATACCTCTTGGAGACACAACTTTGCCAGAAATCAGGAGTCTGAACAAACTCACCTGCCCCCATCACACTGAGAGACTTCCCCTGCAGGTCTTTGCTCATCGGCTCATCCACCCCTGAGCAACCTGATGCAATCACTAAAATAACACTCCTGAAAGCAGGGGTAAAATGCTTCTCATTAGGGCTTGCTCGACAGCAACAAAGAGCCCCAATAAAAACAAGAACAAAAACTTAGAAATAACTGAAACCCTGCACCTATATTTTGATAATATATTCCCCACCAAAATTGTTAGCAGCAAGGAGGATTAAAATACAGTGTTATAAAGTATCTCAGCCATAGAATAACATAAATAGCTTGCAAAGGACTTAGAACCATGTGTTTCCATGGGGGGCTTACAGATCAGGTTCCCAGAGCTGGCACAGGTACCTTTCAACCTCGACAGCACTGAGAGACAAGCCAGCCCAACATTCCCCACCCTGGTCTGGTGCTGGTGGGCTCTGCAGCTCGAGCAGCTCATGCTCTCAAAAAGCAAGGGAACAAAATCATAAAGACAGAGATAAATACAGCAAATGCTGGGATCTCTGGCACCAGTGCAAGGACTCAGATCTGGGGGTGTTTAACTGCAAGATTGTGTTCTTTGCAGGATGAGGATATGGGTGTAACAGGAGGAAGACATCCCCCATCTAATGTGAGTTAGTCCTATCTTGGTTTTAAAAATAGCAAGTTAGAAACAGTGTGTACCTACAAAAAGTTTGTACTCAGGCATTTTTTGACTGGGATCTGGGAAGCCTGAGCTTTATCCCACCAGCCATTGCTGCTGCTACAACCCACAGCACATCTTACAACCTAAAGACAAGGGGTTTTGCAAAGATACAGGACAACAGCACTATTTTTACATGGCTTAAAAACCCAATCCTGTATCTACTTGCATTTTATACCACCTCAGCAGTGCCACCACCCACCAAGCCACACAGTGGCCCTTGGCCCCTGTGGGAGCATGATGACAGGCAGCTTTGGGAGCTGGAGTGGGAGAGCTCAGGAGCACGATGGCTGGGTGGGGCTAAGGGCCTGGAAAAAAGAGGGCTAATCTTCACCAACCTTCATGTGAACATATCTGCTGAGCACAGAGAGGTTAAGATTTTGGTCAGTGCACACAGCTACATGTCCACAGGCACACATGCAGAAAGAAGGTAAAACCGAAGAGTAACGTGGACTAAAAATGCAAATTAAACCAAAACGTTTCCAAATTTAAATTTAACATTGTCCAAGATCCTTATTTGTGGTTTTTAGGATGAAAGTATGCCACACATCAGATAGCATGCCTTTTACTTCTTCTGCATGGAGACTGTGAAACAGCCATCCCCGCTTTGCTCCTGCTTCCAACAGGGATGAGTCTCACCTAGCACAGCCCCTGAGACAACATGCTCAAACAAAAAGCCCACGACCTCTCCTGGCTGTGTTTCCTGCCTCCTCTCTAACTATCCCTGGTCTTACTGCAATGGCCCCAAAAATTTGATGAGCAACAGCCACCCCCTGACCTTTTATTTTTTTTTTGCCAACTCTGGTTAAAGTTTTGAGGGAAGGAGCTGGGCAAAAGTTAGTGCTTGAAGGATGTGGATTTAGCAGATTAAACATACCTGTAAAAACAGCATTCCAGCTCTTTAAATATTTTCACAATCAGGATTTGTGAAGAGTTAACATGCACACACAGACATTTTAGCTCAGTTTCTCTGCATTATTCTTTAATACTGTATGCTTAGGATCAGCCTTTAGCATTGATCCAAGTTATATTCAAAAGTTACATCTAAAATCTGACAGACATTGCAAACCTGGAAAGGGGAACAGGGGCATGTAAGATCCCTCATGGCCACCAAAACCTGGGCTGCAGATCCAGGGGCAGCCAAGCCAGCCTGTAACAGCTTCCTGTGCTTTCTGGAAAGGTTGATAATGCATTGCTCTTCTCACTGCTCTCACATCCTGTGCTGGGCTCCTGCCATTTCAGGAAGGTTTGGTGAGCCCCAGCATTGGCATAAGACAGGAAGCAGGAGGCAGGGAGCTCTTAGTTTGGCATGAAACCACATGGAGCCTGGCACACCTGTAGAAGCAGATCTTAACAGGCTCCTGTCATCTCCAAGTCAGGAGATGCACAGTAAGTCTTCACTAAGCTGTTCACATTGTCAGGAATATAAAACAGTAGAAATAAATCTAAAGCAGGAATTAGCAGAGCAGCAAGTTCAAGATGTTTGCTGAAGTTTAGATGATTTTGTGCTTATTTTCCCCAGGAGTCATCAACCAAATACAACTGGTATTTGCCACACAGCGACCTTGCATGATGCCCATAGTGGTCATATTTGGAAAAGGCTGTATTAGACCAATACAGTAAAATCTACATTTTTTCATATAGACATTCTTTATATACTTTTTGGCATATTTAAATGAAGAGTCTCAACATATTTATACAGCTTTGAAGACAGCATCTCCCCTCTTTCCAAAAACCCTCCTGACCCCTGCTCAGCCCCAGATGGTGTGAGGAGCACCCACAGTCATCACAAGTCCAGTTTTGGACTCAAAGCTGCCTGTCCCTCATAGCCCATCTGTCTTCCCTTCACCATTTCAGTCCTGCATCACATAGGTAAAGTTCAGGGCTTAAATGTGCTTTGCCTTCCTTGGAAAATGTCCAGAGCCACTCATCTTGTAGAAGGATTTGAGCACAGACACAGCGGCCACCACTCCATGAACTGTGCAGAGTTGCTTACTTTGGTAACAGGGGTCAACATACCAGGAGAGCAACGAGAAGCTCCCTCTGTGAGCAGGAAGAGGGCTTTCTAAGGCATCTCCCCCTCTGTGAGCAGGAAGAGGGCTTTCTAAGGCATCTCCCCCTCTGTGAGCAGGAAGAGGGATTTCTAAGGCATCTTCCCTGCCAGGCAAGTGCTGGGACTAACAGTGACATCCTGTGTAGCTTTGGAAACTTCCTAGAGCATGTCCACTAACCAACACAAGTAACACACTTCCTGCAAGCATCCAAAATGCAAGAAAAACACATCTGAAACACAGGAAAGCCTTGCATTATGAGAGTAAAGAAAGGTATATATGTGTATACATACTTCAAAAGAAATGTCTAATGGAGGTTGCTGTTAGCTCACCCTCCACGACCCATCAGCAATTTTTTCCCAAATAACATCTAGAAGATTTAATCTTTTTTTTTTTTTTTTTTTTTTTTTTTTTTTTTTTTTTTTTTTTTTTTTTTTTTGGCAAAGAGCTTATTTTGGCCCCAAATACTTATTGTACAGATCCTGTTCCTACAAATATATAACTTGCATGGTATTTTAAAGGATTATAAGGTTTAGAATCAACTCATGACTCTCATTCCTGTTGCGTGGCTGGTTAATATTCGTGACTGGCCAACGACATTTCTGGTCAGGGGTGACATTTTTTCACAAAGCAAAACCAGTACTGAATACAGTTGTTTTGTTTACAGACTTCATACTAGGAGTCCTTCCCAAACACCTCTGACATAAAAAAATCTAGGGAGAGGATTTTCAGAAGTTCTTATTGACTTAGCCATAACAGGTTAAAACCTCACACCCTGTGCTCAAGAGACTGGCATGGAGATGCCTCAGCAAATAGCTGAGGCTCAAACATTCCCTCCCAAACACCATTTTGCAGCAGGCAAAATCATCTACATCTGCATTTGCTCCTCTGCAGATACATATTTTACTCAACAAAGGTTTGCACCAGTAAAAGTGGCTTTGTCAAAAAGAGATTGTTCACTTTAGAGCTCACTCAACAGGTTCAAGAAGCATCTTCTTTCCCAGCCAGGTAGGTAATCAGGAGCAGAGACAAGACAAATTAGCTTGAGAAAATGGAAGCCACTGAGTAATCCAAACCAGCAGATACAGCAATTCAGCTCCAATTTATACAAAATGGAAGATGTAAGAGGTGAAGGCAGCTTTAGTGAACTTGTGACATGTTCATCAGGACATGGTCCATCAGTATCTCTAAATAATCAGGACTGAAATCACAGTGTTATTTTTGTTAGAGGAAGAAAACTGGAACAATGCTGAAGGAGAAAACCAAAGGTCAGAAGAACCAGGGGAAAAGTTCTCAATTCAAAACTGTCAGACAGCAATGGAGAAATCTGTGAAGTTTAGGAATGAAAAAAAGAGCAACTTTTATCAATATTTGTATTTAATAGGGCACCATAGTGAAAAAGGAAAGCTGAAGGAGATCATTACCCATACCCAACTATACATCACATAAATTGGCAAAGAGGGAAGGAACTTCTGTAGAGAATGCAAAAGCAGAAATTTTGCCTAATGCACAACTCAACTAGGCTGTGCAGCTTTCAAGGTAAAAAAAAGTGCCAGCTATTTAAAAACAGAAAAAGGTATTTATTTACCCCTCATCTCTGCTCCCAAGTCAAAGCCAGCCTGACCAAATACAGCATCAGTTCAGGCTAAACCTAGTATTAAAGACATGTCTGTAACTACATCTTTCATGCCCTGCATTACACCCACCTAACTCCTGGAGCACCCACAGCCCAGTGAGGACACTGTTGCTGCAAGGGACTGATCCCTTTGCAATATTCCAGCCTCTCCAAGACAGAAAATTAACTTCTCACATCTTCAGTATTTCTTACTTTTGAAATAAAAATATTCAAAAGTCTAAGATGAGCCAATAATTAATGTACAAAACATTTAGCCTAACCTAAAAGTAAGGAGAGCAATTTAGCGAATCCAGGGATTCACAACTCAGACAACGTAAAAATTACTTAAAAGTAACAGCAAAACCCCCCTCAGCTTCCCCAAGCTGAATGCTGTAACTGCCCTTTACCATTAATCCAGGACTGCACAAGGCCATGCCTTGCTCACGTGCACTAAGCCACCTGTGTGGGTGACAGTGTGGCAGGAAAGCCTCCCTTCTGCAGTAGGAATTGGAGTTGCAGGAGAGCAGGTGAACACAAATCTGTGTTTTTCATGGGCTGCTAAAGTGACCTTGACACAGCAAGCACTGTTTTCAGCAAGACCATGTCCCCCCACACATACCACGGAGTCTGTAGCCAAAACCAGACTTCCAGGCTCCACTTTTTCCTTCCACAAGGCTTCAGGCAGGTGGGATTGAATCCAACCTCTGCGAATACTGCCGCAGGTGCAACTCATCTTGTACAAATATTTAACACAAAACACATTAAAGCAGTACAAGAGGGAAGTTAAGTATTCTCTGAACAAGTTAAGTATTGTCAGAACACTTAAAATACCAGCGTAGAACACCATTAAATCACCAGCTGCATTGCTGCCACCAGGAGAAAACTAAATATTGAGATAAGGAGAGCAGAGCACATTCTCGTGTGGAGGATCTGTCCCAGACTGTTTCAGCCAAGCCAAACACAGAAGGAGCACTGCAGAGACAAACCAAGGCGTGGGATTAGGTGAGCAGGCAGCCCCATCCTGGACCTGCAGAACGCTGCGGAAGCGAGCACAGGGCAGTGGGGCAGCAGCACAGCTTCCCTGGAACACAGCAGGGATGAGGGAGCCTGGCCATTCACCCCAGCAGGGCACAGGTGACACACAGGCACAGCACTGCAGGGTGGGCTGGTGTGACCAGAGAGCTGAGGTGACGCAGAGGCTGCAGGACAGCTGTTCCTGATTAGGGAATGCTGCTGCTGAGCACAGCTCCAGCACACCCTCGGGATGGAAAAGGGCTTATCCCTACCTCCAGTGCCCCTCTGCAGCACAGTGGTGTGCAGCTCTGGCTGATAGGAGTTTGTACTCCTCCAAACAGTCTTGTGTCATCCATGCCCTCCTGGTGTGGCATCTTAGAAATCACTGCTTGCTTTTTCATTGTTTAAATTAACCATGTAACCACAAAGTGACTGATGTACTCACAGAAAAGACCTAACCAAAAAGAAACATACACTCTCCAATAAAGTAATGGAATTATTTTAAATGAAATTCTAATTACTTGGGCTTCAAAAGCAGTAACACCCATCCACCTCCCCCCAGAGATAGACCTGTGGCTGTGAATCTGGCAAAAAGCACTAACTCACTTTGTTCCAAGAAATCAGGTGTAGTTTTGATAGATAGGTAATTGAGGTTTGCAAGAAGCATTAGCACAAAGCGTTTTTAGGTTTATTTAAATAAAAATTATAATTTATACAAGACTTTTTAAACAAACAAGATTTTCTTAAAAAACGTACAGGGCAAATAATTTCATTATTTCAATTATTCATACAGTATAAGTCTTCTGTCAAACAAAAGTTACACTGATAATGAATTATTTACAATTTCAAAATATAGACTCAAACTTCAGACATAAAAATTTTAACATCCATTATATTTCAATGATTAGTAGAAATTAAACATCTGCCAAAATGTACAGAGTTCAATAAAAACTACCAATGTTTTCAAACAGGTTTAAGTAGCCAAAAAACAGGTACATCCTTTCATCTCTTCATACTCGGGTAAAATTCCTTTTCTCTTTGTCTGCAGAACGAGGGTAGAGTTTTGCTGCTGGCATCCTGTGTGATGTTGCTACTAATAAATAGCTTGTTTCATTCAATCTTGCCTCACAAAAGCTACTGTGCACAGAAAGGCATGATTTCATATTTAAGCTTGTTTCGCTTTTGAATTTAAATGGTCAGTGATAAAGAATTAGTCAGTTTTCATCTCCCTTTTTATTGTCTTTAAAAGGGACTCAAACTAACCAACAAACTTCTAAAGAAGTTAAATCCAATTACACGTGAATGATCCAGACATCCACAGACATGAACAGAATTGCAAATATAAACAGCAATCAGACAGACAGAATGACAAGAACATCACTTTCAGCTATTTTGAAGCACTTTACATTAAGTGTTCCAACCCAGCCTGTTTCTCAAGTGCACCAGGCTGTACTGCAAAACTAAGTAGGAAGATTGGAATTTAAGGTGAGATTCAGTGTAATTACACAAGTCAAGTATACATTCACTCATTGCCCATCCCCTCCTGCCCTCCAGACCTGAGAGGGTGCAGCAGGGGAGGAGTGTGAGTAAACACACTAAGTAACTTCAGCCTCTGAAGTCAGGGACACCACGGGAGCAGCTGAGCAGCAGGGAAACCGGATAACCCAATGTAAAGTGAAATTTGCAAAATATGTACACAGATGTCTGTCAATTATATTACAACTCTATTAAAAAAAAAATGAAAAATCCAGTCTGTTTTCTTTTTATTAGAACCAATGTTGCATTGTAGTTTGCACTAGGTTTACTGCTTTAAGGATCGCTAACTTTTGAGTTCACACTGTTAAAGTGTGGATTCATTTCAAACGTCAGCACATGAGATTTTATAAGACATTTCTTCGTTCAGAAAATAAATTTTAAGAGTATATTGTACACATGAGGCATTTCAGTCTGGGAAAAGGGTAATGATATCTTTTCTCCCTCTCCAAAGCCTAGGTATGGTTAATTGTCCTGGCACCATCAGTATAGATCCTATAGCTCCTCCAGGAACCAGAATCTAGGACAACCCTGTACACGAGGGTCAGCCAGTGAAGGGTGGGAGGAGAGAGGTAATTAAGTGCAAGTCAACTGATTTCCTACTGAAACTGCTGTTATGATCAGAGTGAAGGTATAAATTACACTTGAAAAATGATACAAAAATAAGAAAAAGAGCATGCTCTCTGTAAAAAATATAGTTTTCTGTTTCTTCAAAAAAAAAAAAAAAAAGGAGAACCTTAAAACACACCCAAGGGATTTTTTTCTTAAGACAAAATGAATGAATCTGATTAAGATTTATGTAACATTAAGCCATTTTAATGCCTATTTCTTAGCCACACTTGCTAGTCAAGGAAGATTCTAGAAAGAAAAGCCAAATTATAATACGTAGCAAATACAAAAAAGATTTTAACTGATTTTAAAGTAGTTTTGATGAGAAAGATTCAAGATCAAGAATTTTTACTTTACATATAACCTGAATGTATAAAATTAGGAAACCATAAACTGTCAAGCTACATCCACTTTAAATGGTGGCAAAATGAATTTCCCACCAGCTTCACTTATATTTGAAGTTTCCAGGCCCTGAGTTACAGCATACCAATGGTGGTGTTAGAAATGCACCCATTTTTCAGATAATGTAGAGACATGTTCAAGTGCTACTCTGAAGTGTGAACTTGAAAATTGCATTTTAGCCATTACAGTGGTTTCTACCCCGTTCTTGCTTGCATTTTCACCCAGAGCACACCCCATCAGTGTTTCACTTTACAATACTCAACCAAATTATGGTACTCAACAGTACTTCTTCATATAAAATTTGTATTAAGTTCTCATATCCTACCTCTTCATGGACAGACTAAAATAAGGTTTGTACAGCTTGACCTCCACCTTTTTCATTACTCCTGCATTTATTGACACACTTCAATTTAAAACTGTGCTGAGAGTTACACACCCTTTGGTGTTTGCTACCCCTCGCCTTTCTTCATTTTACCCCTTTCCCCACAAAGAAAGGAAATCCCTGTTTAAAAAAAACAGAGGAAAAAAACCCCACCATGAAATTGTCTCATTTTTACGTAAGAATTTGCATCTTCATTGCTTTTTTTTAGGGCCTTTCATATAATGTCTGGAGACATCCATACTACTCAACTCAAAAGACACAGCAAAGGAAAAGACACTCTGGAAGGCTTGGCATAACTCCTATTGTGCTTTCATGAAAATGCAAATAAAATTCTAAACCTCTCAGATGGGTGCTATTATACAGAGTATAAAAGCTTTCTAATATTAAAGACAAAGGTCAATATGTGCTTTGCTGCTAGACAGGCCTGAGAGAGTTTAGAGGAGTGCAGCCTTCCTGTCTTACCTGGCAGTTTGGTTTAATTGTTACTAGAATTTAATTCTGCAAGGGGGAAGACAGAAGCACACCAATGCTCCTCAAATTATGCTTTGAGAGGAACTAGTGCTTTCATTTGCTACATTATAGCACTTTTTCTTTTTTTTTTATCACAAGGTAACTCAAGAGAAGAGCCAAATTAAAAAAGGTCCTATCTGAGTTTAGTTTAATTATTCCCACCTCCCCAACACAAAAAGCCTTCAAGTCTTTAATGCATTAACATACAAATGCCTTGTACATGCAACATGTACAACAGCTAAGCCCTTCTAGGACAAGTACCTATAGAAATATAAGATGCCTAACATTTTAGGAACAACATTTTGGTGCCCTCTTTTATAAAAAGTATCTGCCAGCCTTCCTTCCTCTTACTTTGGTTTGTGAGTTAAGGAAGATATAGTAACAAACTTTTTCCTCCAATTCACTGTACAAGTAATTTAAACATCTCTATGCAGGAAAAATTGAAGTTAACCAAACCAGTAAAACATTCTTTTGCAATGCAAAAGTTAGCAAGAAGGAGTTATTTTAAATGCAGTTGTACATATGGAAATACCAAGAAGCTAGTATTTCCTTGGTGTTGCCATCAGTTTTTATAAAGGACCCAATTAAAAACTCCAAGATGAAGAAGGAGACTTCAGGCTGCTGCAGTCATCATTCTCATATCTTAGGGAAAAACAATTAAGATAAAAGGACAAATGTATCCCTAGTGACATCAGTGATGATTAAGGGATCAATCTCTTATATAGACAGGTCTCTGAGCATCTTCCCAGCTTTTAATGTCAGTAAATAAACATTAAAAGTGCTTAATGTGCAAGGCTAATAGTGATGATAGCACTTTCACTGTTTTCATTTGGTTTTTTTTGTCTTTCTTTTTTACAAAAACCTTAAAAACAAACATGAAGGCATATATAAAATACACTTGGTTTATGTAACAGATAGAATATAAACCACGAGACAAGAAAAATTATTGCAAAATAGATGAGGATGTTCATTTTTTTCACTACCAAGTCATACAATAAGAAAGCTTCCTTTAGCTCTTCCAAGGTAAGACACTAGCTTTCACTGCTGGATGATGCAGATGTTATTTTCACGTATTGGCTGAAAATTGTCTCAAAAGCTTCATCTCTGTGTACCATGGCACCAAACACCAAAGGCTAAAGGACAGAAAAAACAACATCATGTCAGACCACAAAGAAAAATAATTTCCTCTAGGTATATTTTTGTCAAGCCACTAGGAACAGATTGATAGAAATGCATTGATAAAGACAAAATAATCCTTTTCTCTATTAAATCCTTGACTATGTGGCGTATTTTCTAATACTTTTCATTTTCTTAAAAACTTCATCTAAGGATCAGGCCCTCTCACTCAGAGCCTCCTCCCTGTGGATACTCTCAAGCCATCAGCTTTTTGTTTCAGACTGCATAGCAGACTGCATGCATCTGATGTAGGATGCTGGGGAAAATCTTTCTGAAGTTAAGAGTAAAACACACCAGATGCAGTAGAACAAGCTGAATATTTAATTCATTAAAATTCTGAAGACAAACATACTGAATAATAGACAAGTGATTTTTTAAAAAAAAAGAAAAAAGCCAGCCACTGTCATAAGGGGAAAAAAAACAGCCTTTATGCTGGTGCTAACCAGAGGAGGAAAAGAAGGGCAAGAAATCCAACGTGGCAATCCAGATACAGCCAGCTACTTACTTTCTGTGTAGATGGTGTTGATACAGCAATACCCATCCCTGATCCCGGGAGAACAGAGAGCACTTTATACTAAAAAAAAAACAAAAACAAACACACACACACACAAAGACATAAGATATCTTCTGTACTGAACAACTGCAAAAGATACTGCAGAGGTTACACAATTCATCACTGGCTTGTCCTCCCAGCCACAACTAAGAGACCTCTACTAAAACCAGGATGAAGCCAGCTGCCATTCTCTGGAGTCTCAATCTGCTGGACTGGCTCAGTACAGCCTCACCCAGACAGCCAGGACCTTTCTCTCAACCTCCTCCCACGAGCTGCAGCAACTCCCAACCTGCTGGAGTCCCAAAGGGAGCACCAGTCCTGCTCCAGCACACGGGAGCTGACCCAGGCACAGTGCGGGGAACCGCAGGCAGCCGGATGGGGAGGCAGGGACCAGCCCAGCTCTGTGCACGTGTGAGATGGGCCTGTGTGCATCACCCACAGCTTCCCCTACAGGTGACTCCCATCCACTCTTTGGAGGAACAGCAAGCAGATCAGAAAAAGCTTATTTTCCAAAATTAGATAGAAAACAGGGTATCACAGAGTTGTAGCATCATTAAGGTTGAAAAAGAGCTCCCACCTTTGACCAAACACCACCACGTCAACTAAACCACAGCACCCACTGCCACACGTGCATTGCTTGCTTGTTTCTTTACAAAGTCCATAAAGATAAGAAGGCATACAATTGGCTGAACTTGGGAGTATTCACAGGGAGAAAGACATTCAAGTCAGACCTGGGTTTCCCACCTCCAAATAAAACCAGGCACAGCACATTTTTTATGCTTGACTGTATGATCCCTGTCTCATCTTCATTAAAAACACTACACAGATGCAAAAGAAACTTTATGGCAGTAAAGGCCTACTGAACAACATAGCAGCATTACTTGAAGAATGATGTTTGAAATCCATTAATATGAATTATTAATTCCAGTAGGAATGTTAAATTTGAGCATAAGCTGCCTGCTTTACAGACATGTCACTGAAATAAGAAGGAATTAATTTGAAAATCAGGAGGTACTTATGCAGTAGTTGACTGAGGTATTTCTTTGCTCAACATGATTTATTTAATCTGTGGTACAGGATGCAGAAGAAAGCAGGTGTGTCTGTGTTCAAGATGAGGACAAGTTCAGAAAGGGTAACAAAAAGGGATGTTAAAGGCCATAGAGAGTGATGCAAGGCACCAGTAAAGCCATTAGTAACCACAGGCTGAT
Source organism: Cettia cetti (assembly GCA_013401135.1). Lineage (NCBI taxonomy): Eukaryota > Metazoa > Chordata > Aves > Passeriformes > Sylviidae > Cettia > Cettia cetti. Next base: position 45,136 of record VZUI01067795.1, on the reverse strand, counting down.
AAATCTCAACCAGAGGAAGGACAACACTGCCCTTTCTATGCTTCCAACCTTCCACTGCCTCTGTCACTGATGGGTCCCAACTAGATGAAACTCCAGCCCATCCCAGTCTTGCTATTCTCATGATCTGCCTTTCTCCTCTGACAACAATCCTGTCTCACTCTGAGGCACCTACTTTTAAGATGGTGCATCTATCAATATCCACACCCAAACTGAAGTTAGTAAAACACAATTCCTGCTACCAGTAGATCTTTGTAAGGCCTACATAGCTGTGGTCAACACTGGAGCTAGTAAACAACTTAACTTTAATTTAAAAGAAAATGCAGGAGTATAAGGGTTTAGTAAACTAGTTTGTCTTCATACTCACAGCAAGTTTGCTTGTGCTGAGTCTGAAAAAGCAGTTCTGGGAAACATTCATTATCAAAGAATTACATTTCACTTATATAAATTATCAATGGCATGCTTTTCCAAAATAACAAATGCACACATGCAAAACATGACTAGCTGAACAGAAAACCAGTTTTCTCCCCTATTTACAACACCAACCAGACTTACCTTCTGAATATCTGTTATGTCCGACAGCTTTATAACTTTATTTCTTTTTGATGAGCCGGATTTTGAGCTTTCAAAGCACAAGTAGCTGAAGATAAGAAAAGAAAATGCTTGTTTTGATAAAGTGTTTTAAAATAAATTTCTCAAATATCCTCGTCTCTTCTGAAGTTTGAAATCTCACAGGTTAAAATAACTTTCAAAATAAAAGAAAGACATTCAGTTCAGTTATGGTTTCTAATTTTGTGCAAACATTTATGGATTCTAGCAACTCACTGGAGTCTGAAAGCCCAGAACAAACAATATATGCATACACACACAAAAATTCTTGTATTTATATTACTGCACTGAATGGTTAAACATGACAAGAATTTTAAAGACACACAAGGGACATGTATCCTTAAACAGTTGAAATACCAAATCTCAAAAGGCTCATGCATCTTTCACCATCCTAAAAGAAGATTAATGAAAAACACTGTGTTAGTTTCATGTTATTGTCCTGTAGACAAAAGCTTAGATTTCTAAACACTGGAGAGTGGCCTCTATCACTAGGTGACATTGCATACAGATGAGCTTTACTTCCTTTCATTACACTCCAAAGAAACTTCAGTGCAAGACCCATACTGTAATGACCATAGTTATTCAGTTCTGGGAGGCTGGGAGGTAAGTAAGGAAATTTAAAAAAATAACGGCTCATCCATAAAAACTTGAAACTAAAGCTCAATTTTCAGTTTTCTTTTTTGTTGCTGTCATTTCAAGGAAGCTATACATTCACTTTGCTTAAAAAAAACCCCAAACTAAGAATATTTGTTAAATAGCTGCTGATCACAACTTTCAATACACTTAGGTTTTAAGTTTCTTTTCTCGCATCTCTACAGTTAGCGTGTTATCCACATCAAGAACCACAACTACTAACAATTGTCTATAAAGAGCTACTTTGCATTCCTATGCAAGCCTTTCCAAGATAAATCTCATCTGCAAAGCAGAGCCACACACCAGGTTCAGCTCTCCCTCTCCTATGATGCCTCCTTGAGGTTGCAAAGCACCTTGAAACGGCATTTTTGTTTCAAAACACTATTAAAGGATCATTTTTAGATTCAAATGCTTTAATGCCTTGAATTTCCCTCCTAAGAAATGTGTGGAGTGCAACGACTCACTTTTCTGTGACATAAAGAACTCCATTCCTGATGTAGTCTGTAGGCATCTTCCGATCTCTGTTAATCAAGCAACAGCGCCAGCCGTTTTCACACACTGAAAAAGTCATAACAAGAAATCTTACTTTAAGAAAAAGAGAAACTTACTTTAAGAAAAAGACAGTCTCCTTATACAATAGAAAACAGTGACTATTAAACAGTTGATTTCTAAAATGGGAAGTGCTTAGAAAGAAAAGCCTAAATCAGATGTTCTAGACATTGTAACATCTGTTTTAACACTCATTTTGGAAAAAAAAACAAAAACCAAAAAAAACCCCAACAAAATAAAAATCGCCCACACAATCATTCCCTTTAACTTGACTATTGGATTTGCATAACCATAAAAGGAATGGTTAAAAGGAACAACCAGGTTGTGCACTCTTTCAAAGAGCTGCAATAATATGGAATGAGGAGACCATCTCCACTCATCCTAATTTCAAGCAAAACTTTTAAACCAAAAGCTTACACCTATACAATGCACAGAAAAGGAATTCAACTTTAAACTATCCTTGTTTTTTTACAAAATATTCTACTAATGTAGCCCTCCTGTGGCATCATACCTGGCAAAGGACGTTCATTCTCTGACAGGTTAAAAATTTCATGGAAATTTCCTCTCTTGGTGGTATGAAAACGACTCGTGTCTTCATCTTTGCTTATTCCAGTTGGGGCACTTGAGCCCACATAACTCCTGGAGGCTGCTGTTTGAAGCTGCAGAAAAAGAAACACGATTCCAAAATCTGTGCAACAACATTTAAGCTACACTCTCAAAAATAATTTAGCTAACTACTCTTTCTTAAAAAGAAATAAATCTATAATGCAACAGTTTTCATTAACTACTTCCATAAATTAACTTTGGACTACTGCACTATGTTGCTGCTAGAGCACAAGCCTCTAATATGGTACCTGAACATAACTTTTCAAAGTGCTGCCCCTTGATGGACACACTTTGCTGGGGTGAAGCACATGATGCTAAATGCACCTATCTTAAAATCCTATTTTTCTACAGTAAAGGCTATGTCTCATTAGATACAGCTAAGTCACTGCAAACAGCTCCAATGATTACTAGTGAGACCACTAACAGACAATATATTATCAGTACTTGGTTTGTCTTCAAGAGATAAAGTACTACACAAAAGAAGTTTAGAAAGAAAATTTTAAAAAGAAAAAAAAAAGCCACACAGAACTGCATAAGCTCATTATGAATACAAATGCTGAAAATGAAAGGAAGTTTTCCACACTGATCCATACCTTTTCATGCCCTGACAGCTAGCAGGAAAAGAAACAAACAACACAAATGTGACAGTGACAAAAGAAAAAAAGTGAAATCTACTTAACAGTATAATACACAGAATAAAACATGAACCAAATGGCACTGCAAGATCTTGCTCACAAACCAAGCGACTACACACAATGAATGCAATTAAAAAAGAGTTATAAGTGGTTAGAGCACACCAGTTCAATTTATTCAGGTTGCATTGGAACCATTGATCTTTCCTGTGCTTTGAAGTTGCACTGAATTTACAGAGTCTTGACACATAAAACAAAATCTGAATGGTTGTCAGCATTCTTGGGAGGGAAAAAAGGTAGTATGGAGTACCTGAAAACAAAGTACTTGAGTAGAATCTACTTTTAAACAGAGGTCCTTAACCACTGGAGACTACCCTGGCAAAACACCTTGCTTCTGGAAGGAGAGCAGGCAGTCCTTTTTGGAAAGCTCACCTGCACTGTCATGTTCATCCTGGTGGGGCACCACAATATTCCAAAAGCTGGCACTATCAGCTCTGTTGTTAGCTCTACTATGCACATGCAGTTAAACAATTGGCAAACTGACAGACAACATGGGAGTTCAGGACTAAGCTCATCTTCTGTAAAGGCCCAATGCTGCTGAAGGCCAAACAGCCTTCAGCTGGTCTTTTTGTTCCTTTGCACTAAATTGGCAGCACTCAACACTTCACAGGATTCACACGCTAAGAAAAGAAATCCAAAGCAAAAGAAAACATGTGAACTGCAATTGCTAACTAGAAACCAGACTGACAAAACAGGCACAGCAGAGGGCGTTTGCCATCCGCCTTTTCAGGGTACCTATAAGACAATGATGCCTCAGGGGGGAAAAAAATAAAGTTACCATGGAAAGCAAATGGCTGATGGTAACTAATATTGCCTCATTTCTACAGTGCTGAGTCCCTGGAACCAAGGAAAATAACAGCTTATTCAACAATCTGTTTGCAACTAAACACAAAAAGAATTTTCTGAAGGCCTTCTTAGACAAGCTATTTGTCTGGACACGCACACAACCAGGTGAACCCCCATGGCCCAAAACATAAAAATGATCAAAGCAAGAAGGGTCTAATGCTTTTTGTGCTGGAATAAAGACTATTTCTGCTCTCTGCTACACTACTTTCTATCTACCTGCTATATAAAGAGATTAAAAAAATGGAGTCTGAACTTCAGTACCATTACCCCTCTGACTGCTGAAAATGTGAGTAGTTCTGCCCTTACTTCTACTCTTGTCTAACGCATGCAAATGTTTCCTCTTGCCCCTAAAGTTTGAGACAACCAATGGTCAATTACTAAGAGAAAACTGTTTTGATACGTCTTAAATCTAACTGGAAGTGATTGGATTTGTAATGCTGGAAGAGTCCTGGTTGTCTAAAAACGTCACCAACAACCTGGAGGTATTCCTTTTCACTTGATCTGTCATCAGCTTCTGACATACAACCTTTACCCATCAGATACTGGTGTCAGGACTGTTCTCTAAGGACACAAGGTCAGAGTGGTGGTACAGGCAATTAATATTGCATTGTGTCTATGTTTACTCTGTCTTGTATAACAAGCTGAATCAAATGTACACATGCCGGCACTACAAGCTTTTGGGCTCTGCCTTTTCTAAGAAAAAAATGAAAAACCCTCTTTGATTTTTACCTTTTAGTAAAAAAAAATCTATTTTTCATACTATGAGGTTTGCAGAAACCTCTCAGGGGTAAGAAAGTTTCTCTAAAATTACTGAGATCGAGTTAATGTTTTCAAGGACATTTGGACGCAGGTAATGCAGTCCTGCACATCCTTTCCAGGAAGATAGGCCAAGGCCACCAGCCAGACCTGGTAGTACAAAAACCCTGTCTCTACTTGCAAAACTAAAGCCATGAAGAAAAGCCAAAAGGAATAATTACTCTCCAAGTTGATGGACTCCAGTTCAGCAATTCAGAATCTCTCCACCTCTAAGGCATATTAGAGAGACCTAGCAAAATGATGTCACAACTACCACAGTATGTGAAAGATAACCTGTAAGTGGGAGAAGCACAGAAGATTTTAAGATCTTCTGCAAGCAAGAGAAATACAGGCCATGGATAGCTTCATCCAAGTGCTTATTTACTCATCTCATTCCTTGGAAAACAGGAACAGAAGACTCACTTTCTGTAATAGACTGTCCTTGTCCACTTCCTTCTGAAATATTCAATTGTGCTGCAGTTATTTTACCACCCTCTGCTCCACCACCCCACAAGCCCCAGATTTCTTCTTAACAATGAGAGTTCATGTACTTATCCCTTTTGCTCTCCAGTTGTATGTATACCCAGGCTGAATTACTGCTCAGTACTGTGCATTTCAGACAGTACATAGAAACTCCATGAATGCAATTAGATATTGTGCTAAGAGGCATTAAGCAAATGCCGAAATGGGATTAGACTAAAGATTTACTACAACTATTATTTAATTTTTAAACTAATAAACATTGAAAAATCCAGGGATATGGAAAACCCTGACTCAGTTACCATGTCAGGCCTCAAAACAATTTATCAAGATGCACAAAACACAATACTTAGTGATTTAACTATGACATTTTAACAAAAAGAAAATGTACTTTTAGAGTGTGAACATGGTGAAGTCATTTATCACCACTATGCTAAAAGGTCACCTAATACAAATAACCATGAGACATAATGGCTAAATATATGAACTACCTTATTACATTTGTTAATGATTATCCCATTAGTAAGCTGCATATTATACTCAAGCCTTTATCTATTTTTTAACTAACTGTACTTCAATTTACCTAAGTATGTGAATTTCCCCTGAAAAAGAACATCTAGAGAACAAGAGAGAAAGTGGATACAAAAAGACTGTATTTGACAACAGAATCACACATAACATATGTTAAAGAAATTGGTATGAATATGGATGGTGTTATACTTGTGTGTTTGGCTTCATGATTCACAGTATATCTATATGTACATACACGTTTTTGATAACTGATTCCTTTCATACAAGAAACAGAATCCATACAAGAACTGTGAATCTTGAAAAAAAAAAAAATGGCTATTACAATCAACTAACATTGATTGTAAAGATTTAATTAATCTTCTCTTTAATGTGCTCTAGTCACTGGAGAAAAGGAAAAGGGAGAAAGGGGTCTGATTTTCAGAGGCTGAGAACATAGGGCCAAAAGGATTCATTACCCTTACCCGTCTGGACACTGTAGCATTAGATCTTTCTTTGAGCTGGGGATCTGTCAGGAGACTTATCCAGATGATATAAGGAGTATCATACTTAGCTCTTAGTCTGGGGCATCGTTTGAAAATAAAATCAATAAGGAAAAACTTGATTCCAGCATAGAGTCCTGAAAAAAAAGGTCACTTCAGTTTGAATGCTGAAGAGGCATTAAGAACATCACTGTTTTGATCATATTTTTGAAAGATCACAAATGAAACCAAATTCTGTATATTTAGTCACAGTGCTAAAACCATTCTCCTGGGTTTACTATTTTGATTATTCTTCTAACACCAGATTTTTTTTTCTTTCATTCTCATCCCCAGTTCTTTTAAACATTCACATAGCCACTATTATGCAGAAGAAGATTTAAATAATTCAAACATATGTTCCTTATTACCAGAAGCATTCTGAAGACATGACATACTACCAAAACAAAAAACACACCAGAGCATTCAACTGTGCAGCTCCTGCAAAAAATTTAATGGCAACAGAGGGCTCTCACATACTACATAAAACCCTATCTTCCAGTCCCAACTCTTATCTTATACAAGTTATTTCCTTGCATTCTGCCATTCAAAATAGGCTTAAAATACTCTCTCAAAACTTTACTGAGTGCAATTCACATTGCCTAAGAGTCAGAATAAAACAATTATTCCTCACACACCTAAATTCAATTGCTGTGTCAAACAAACCTACACTTATGTTCAAGCTAACAAAATTTGAAGTTCAGTGCCAATAAAAGTAATACCCATTTGATTATATCATTACTCTAATGAAAAAAAAAAAAAAAGAGTTCTTGGTTCACAGTGCTGGACTTCATACCTCAGCAAAAAGAGTCTCATGATACAGTGAGAACCCTTTTCTCAATTCCCAGCTGAGACTGAGTATCTGTAAGAGACCCACAGTAGTCTGTTCATTTTGCCCAGCCCATCCTCCAAGTTTTACCAGAAATCCCACTAACTCTTTTATTTTTTTCCTGCATTGTCATTTTCATGCCTCCTGTGCCATGCCATATATTTCATTTACAAGAACGTATGAGCAAAAAACCCTGAACACGTAGGATTTTCCAGAAGCCTTATAGCTGACAGTCTGAGAAGTTCTGCTAACAGCTCATCACAGACTTCTCCTCTTCAAGAAGCAAAAGCATTATCCAGTCTTTTTCTACTATACACTGAGATGGTTTTCAAAATGGTCATGACAAATGATGCCAAGCACAATGAAAATACTTCAAAACACTGCATGATATATTAATGTTGGTTTTCTCTCTTAAACTCTAAAATTCTCCCTCTAAAGATCATGTAAGTTTTAACCATTAAGTCTAGACTGTAACAGGTGAATTATTTATTGTGTTTACCCAATGCAAGCCCAAGAATCCTGTAGGGCAAAAAGCAGGATGCAATAAAAGCTGCCCATAGAGCAATGTAGAGCTTCTGTGTTATTTCTGGCTGGACCCACATGAATAAACTGAAAACAAAAAAGAAGCAAAATTTTATTACCAGTGTTACAGATATAAAAGGAAGAAAATCTGATGTCAGATAACTTACTTTTTGAATTTTTCCAGTATGTCTGCCATCTTGCCGAAAAGGTTCTACATAAGAAGCAAGAGAATTAAAACCAAGTCCTGCATTGTTTTGGGGTTTTTTGTCCACATAATGAAAACAAACAGCTTTCTGACTTTGTTGGTAAGCAACTCCTAGAAGTGTTTTCTTTAAACTAATTTTTGTCCCTTAATAAATTTCACAACTGAGTAAATACAGAACAGAATAGAAATACTTGATGACTTCCATCTCATTTAACCTTGCTCTGTAACTTGTGATTGATCAAGAAACTATTTGATCTGTCATGACTGCAAAGCATTTACATTATTGCAAATATTTTAAATTAAGCTGTCAATCTAAGAGTAAAGAGCTTCTGTTAGAAGGTAACAAAATGGACAGTTTCTTCACACATTTTGAGTGCTGAAATTCTAGGAAGTGGAAAATGAATTCATCAAAAGGACTACTAGCTTCTTGGAAACAGACCATTATCAGGTTTTACAACAAACCATTGAAGACAGAAGATTTCAAGTAATTCCAACAAATGGTGATACAACTGACCCCCGCTCAGGACTCAGGCCACATTCTCTGACCAATCCTTACTGTCAGAGCACCTGAAAATTTCACCTTCCCAATAAATTTCCAAAGGTGTTCATATAAACATATGCACCACCCCCAGCAGAAAGAAGGAGCTGAGCATTCACAGTTAGCAAGGGAAGGTTAAACCCCTTTTGACATCACATCATCAGGCGTGGCACAAGGCTGCAGACTGGATGGTGCAGTCACTCAGCTGCTACCTCATCCACCTCATGGAGCTGGGAGAAAACCTTCCTTCAGCCTCTGCAACACCAGCAGATTTCAAGGCTTGGAGGGGGTGGAGTTTTTTAAAACACGCTATTTTAGAGATGCTGTGCAAACTGTTGAATTAACACAGCTAAACAGACCACAGCCTTCAGCTAATCTTAAAGGAGCAGAATTTCCTAAATCAGTTTTATGACTAACAGATTCGGGATACAGATCCACACTCCAGTACATTTTTAAGATTCAACACACAATCTACATTATCAGAAGCTTATATGCATATATAAGGTAGAAAACTGTGAGAAGCTGCTTCTGTTCCCCTCCAGAGCTTGCTCAGAGCTGCAGTCAGAGAACCTCAACCCATTCTCTGAAGCATAACGCCATTTTCAGGAATCTTACTGAGATCTCCACTGCTCACAGGTAAAGTTCCCTTTGCAAGAAAAGTATTTCTTTTTGAAGCATTTGTTTTTACACACTGCATAACAGCCTCCTCTGACCATAGGACTATGAACCCCCTTGCTGCCCAGGAGGCAGCCGAGAGCAGCACAGTACCTGCGCCTTCTGGGCCACATCTAGAACAAGCTGAAACTTCTCAGACACGGTCAGGTCCTCTTTTGGGTGCTCCTTAGGCAAGAAAGAGACAATCCACCGATGAGCAACTCAGACAAAATGTATTTTACAAAACTTGTCAGAACACAGGGACCTCTCAACATTCTTGGCAATACTCATCTCACTTTTAATAGCCTCTACATTTACAATTTTCCTCCATTGTTTCAGATCTACTTTTTATGTTCTGGTTATTTTTAGTTTTCAATGCTTTGAGGGACTCAGGGGAGACTATCATTCTCTACAACTATCTGAAAGGAGGTTGTGAGGAGGTGGGGTCAGTCTTCTCTCCCAGGTGACAAGTGACAGATCAAGAGGAAATGGCCTCAAACTTTGCCAGGGGAGATGTAGATTGGCTACTCAGAATAATTTGTTCATTAAAAGGGTTGTCAAGCCTTGAAACAGGCTGTCCAGGGAATTGGAGTCACTATCCCTGGAAGTATTTAAATGACACTTAGATCTTTCACCTAGGGACATGTACCTGGAGCCATTGATGGGGCTGGCAATGCTAAACTAACAGGTGGACTTGATGCTCTTAAAGAAAACAGAATGCTAGGCTTCTTAAAGATCCCACAGGACCTAATTTGTCCCAAGCTGATACATTAAAATTCATTTCAGAAATGTGTTTTAAGTTTGGAATATTTTAGGGTGAAGCATCTGAACCTGAACCTAAGAGTGCTGTTAATAAAGACTTAAATTACAAGAGAAAGAAAAAAAAGTAGTGTCTTCACTTGCAGCTAGTTCTTCCTTTCCAACTACCCACACAAACACAGAGGAAGGTTTAAAGATGCAAATTTTTTTGCAGGCATACAGATGAAGCTGATCAAAGACCTACCATCTGTTCAGAAACTTCAGGCACAATGCTCCACTGTATTCTCCAACCCCTAGAAATGATGGACACAGTTAAAGAGAGCAAGAGCTCCATCCATCAACATAGACTATTTGTAAAAGGTTAAAAAGCAGTTTTCTGCAATAAGCACATATAGCTTAAAAGTAAATAATATAATCCCTAAATTAACAATGAACTCACAACATAACAGAAGCATAAGTGGCCAACAATGGCTGAATATATTAGTTAAGTAGATACTGAACAGCATCATTGCTTGTGGGTTTTACAAAATAGTTAATGGTGTGCATGTAATAAAGGATTAGAAATATTTTTCACTTATTTTTTCATGTGAAGAAAATTATATCAATTTATTCAGAAGCCTATTTGCTACCAGCAATTTCCAGGGAATACAATGTCAAACAGAAAGTATCAATTAAGAAGTCAGAACATTATTTTGCAATATGCACATTAAGGTCCGGTCACCATTTTAAGGTGAGTTAAAAACAAACAAACAAACAAACAAAACAAAACCCCAGACTTAATTTTTAGAGGAGATTGAATTTACAAATGGAAGATACTTTGGATAAAATATGTCAAGAGCTATGCAAAAAGGCAAAAACGCCGTTTTAGGCCTAGGTGAACATTCTCTGCTGGCTAATCAGCAAGCTTCAGTATTAAAGGTGATGTTCTTCAAGTACGCTAAGTATTGAAGAATTAGAAATATTAGAATTTTAGTGTACTGAGGGATTTATCTGAGAGCATGCAACATTATTTATGATAACCCAAGCCACAGGATACAAAGATAATTCTCAATAATGCTAAAAGATTATAGAAACTGAGCAATGGCTCTAAGGATATCTGAGTTTGAACTTCTGTGTGTTAAATGTAAATCACAATATTAGAAAAGGCAGCAGTTTACAACTCAGTGCAAAATTAACAAAACATCTTTCAAACAAAGCATTATTTAAGAGAGTAATCTAGTATTTATGCAAATACCTGGCTATGAGGTAATTTAGGGATAACCTCAAAATTGCTAAAAATAAGAACATAGGAATGGCCCAGCCATGCCATACAGCATTGATGTAAATCTGCAGATTAAGAAGAAAAAACAGAAATGTGGATTACAAACTGGGGTACAGTGAGTTATATGAAATGCCACTTCCTGCTCTGCTGTTGGGCTCAGAATCATGCAATTCATATTAAAAAAAATTAATACATTTTAGTCACTCCATGACTGACAATGGCCCTGAACTCAGGAATGCAAAATCAAAACTAAGAATGAATCAAATCTCCAGAGATGACACTTAACTAGTTCTCAGCTGCCTCGGAGAGTGTATTGAGTATTTTCAACACTACAATTACTTGAAGGGGTAGGAGGAAAAAAAAAGAGGCAAACCCTCAAGTCTGTGAATCTGCCACATGACCATGATATGGTCAGCAATGGCATAGAAGAGTTATAGCAATTATCCCCATACTGGGCACCAGGATAAACTCTCACTCTATCATTTCAGGTCAATTAAATCCCAAGTCTTTACCAAGACTAAAAAGATTGCAAGAAAACAGGTTTTATTTCATGCAAAAAGTACAAACACAAAGAGCTTCAAAAGGTATTCTGTTCCCAGCTTCTGAAAACAGAGACTACAGTCTCTCTGTGAGAGACACTGGAGTTTCCACTGGTAACCCCAAAGGGAAACATTGCTCTGGCTCACAGGTCCCAGAGCTTTAAAAAAAAAAACCCTCAAGTTTCTTATTTCAGCTTTTATCTGAAAAATGGGCTTACCAGGTGAGGCAAGAGAAAAATCAGCAGATATAGAGAAGGAACAGAGGGCACTGGGAGTGAAGTCTCCTCAATATTCCTTCAATTGTGCCATGCAAAATAGCATGAAGTCTATAACTTACAGGCAAGTATCATTTAACAAAAAGCTGTGTGACATTTTCACCACACAGTTATTGGTAATTCCTTTGACAAAAATTCATTTCATACACACTATGACCAAAATAATTTAAATAACTTGATTAACAATAGGAGGAAGGAAAACAAATCAAAATTCCACTAGATATTTATGTCTCCTTGCAGCAACTAAACCTCATTAAGATAGCATAGAAATGCTTGAACCTAGCTTACAGACCTGATGTTTGCACATTGAATCCTACTGAAGTCAAGGCATTTTGCCTCTCATCAGTATGATCCTAACAAATGGCAAAGAGCCCTGATGGGGACAATAGCTTCTCATCAAATGTAACCACTATCAGCTTTTCAGCCCTAGACAAGCAGAAATTTCACAGAGGCTGAAGTAACTATTGAATTACCAGGTCTGGGAGACCAGAAAAATGAAAGGAGTAAACAATATCCAGATAGTTCTAAGTTATTTTAACAATTATGAAACTATGCTACAAGAGACCCAGGAAACACAATTTAACTGATTTTATATATAATAAAAGTGACCACTACTGGTACTTTGTGTCAAATGAAATTACACTATCTGATTTCACTCGAACTGTAGCACAACCCTTACTCAGATACTGCAGTTACAACGAATTTTGGCAAATAGTGTATTTTTTCAAGTTCTTACTACTCCCAGAGGAGTAGGATAACTTACAATAAAGGCAATAGCAGAAGTGTAGATAGAATACCAGTCTAATAAGGCAGAAAGATTCTTCACAAAATTTGTAACAGGTTTGGCACCTCTCTCTAAATGGAAGTTGAGAAAAAACACGTTAGAATTAGCTGGCAGTGGTTAAATCACTTGTAAATTACAAAAAAAATCAAATTAGAAAACTACAGGAATATTCATAGCATGCAATGATACAAAGGCTTATCCAAATAAAAAAAATTAAATCCACCAATGTAACTGAACAATTAAAGACTGAATTTCCAAAAACTAAAGTGCTACCCAAGACAAAAATTATGTCTAAACTCTTAAGTATAGACAAAGGAAAAAAAAAAAAAAAAGCAACATCCTTTATAAGAGTATCCTGGATGCTAAAAGCAGCTTGTTCTCAGCCATGCTCATAATTACCCCAAAGAGCACTGTACAGGTCAGTTTGTCTCACTGTAAAACAGTGTACATTACCACCAAGGAACAATTTAAAATCACAGAATCATTTAAGTGGGAAAAGACCTTTAGGATCATCATTGCATTCAACCATTAACCCAGCATTGCCAAATCCACTACTAAAACACGTCCCTAAATGATTTTCTCTGCAGAGCCTTCCTACCCACCATCAGATCAACCAACACTCCTATCCAAATTGGTGTCATCTGCAAACTGACAGGGAGCACTCCATCCTGCTGTCCAGATCATTGTTAAAGATATTAAACAGGACAGACCCCAGTACTGAGCCCTGGGGAACACCACTTGTCACCAGGTGGATGTAGCTCCATCCCTCACCACTCTGGGCCTGGCCATCAACCAGTTTTCTACCCAGCAAAGCATACACCTGTCCAAGCCACTTTCTTCAGGAGAATGCTGTGGGAAAACTGCATCAAAGGCTTTATTACAGTCTAGGCAGACAACATCCAGAGCCCTTCCCACCCTTGCTGCTGCTTCACCAGCGAGATTAAAGCCAGGCTAGATCTCTGCAGGACTCTACCCACACTTTGCTGCTTACTCTTCCTAAGCCAGGCAACCCAGCAGATGACTCCCTGAAGAAGTCTGCCTGCCACCTCTGCAGACCTTTGCTCTTGCTGTCACTGCATGGGAGACTGGCCTGTGCTGGGAGAGGCCCACACACAGGCACCCAGCTGGGAAAAGGAGCTCTTCCTCAGCTCCCAAAACCCTCTTATCCTTTACCCTCTTCCTCTATGCTGTTTCACTATTTGGGCAAACTAGCTAGGGAACACAAGGAAACAGGAGAGGGCTGCTGCAAGACCATCTTGGCTTTCTTTGTTGTACCACACCAGTTTTGCCTTTCCTGATGAAAAGAAAGATGATACCTCCTGCACAGACAGCCTCAGAAGCTCTCACTCTCTCTTGCAGTAGAATTCACAACTTTTCAAGCCTTTTTCCAAGAGAGCCTCTGACTTGCTGTCCTAGATTGTTTGGCTTGGGACTCAGCTGTCCTAAACACACTTCCTATGTGAAGTAATTAAGCAACTAGCACTAGATTTCCTCTAGCATCAGCAGCACAACCAAAGCAGCAGATGAAGTAAGTGGAAGGGCACACCCAAGGCACTGGAAGAGCTCATGGACTCAAGTGTTGCTTCCATCTGCTCTGCTCCAGCAGCCCACACCAAGCCCATAGAGAAGATCAAGGCTTGGAATTCCATCACTGGTGACAGCAACATTCTGGAGAGCTCCTAGTCAGGCTCCTCAGACAACAGGGATCTAGATTTTGTGGCTAACCTAGTGGAAGTTAAGAACCACCCAAAAGCTTAAGTTTAATACTGTTCTTTAAAAGGCATTCTGAAGGCAATGTAGGTACACCAGCGACAAGAGTTCACAAGTATTCTCCCAAATGAAACCAGAACAATTACAATGAGTAAAATACTGCTAAGCACTTACTTAATCTTCTCATATTTTCAGTCAACCTGAAAAATAATAGATAAAAGCAACTTGTTAAATAGACAACTAGTGCACACTTGTGTACATTTGATCCCTGAAATACTCTTCAGTTAAAAACTACATGTGCATAAAGCTTCATTCTTGCCTGTTAAAAAATATGTTTCTAGTAAATAATACAGTCTACCTTGCATCAGACTGAAAACTGAAGTTTAAAAGCTCTCCAGCCTAACTAAGATTTTGTTTGTAGTTTTTGGGAGGCATATGACAAAACCTCGTAAACAATACAACTCTTATTTTATTTCAGACAGCAGATAAACTTATAATCTCATATTTTGTCCAAAGCATTCACAAAACATCTGAGGTAGTGCTGTACTTTTGGTGTTCTTATTTGTTATTAAAACACTTGCTCACACCATACAAAAGGTTGGTTAAAAGGAAAAAAAAAAGCGAGAAAAAACACAACTTGTAAATATCTCACAATGGGATTTACCTTCTAGCACTAAGTGGCTCTTCTGCTTCCACTGTATTCTCTTCCGGCTGAAATCTGAAGTCCTCAACATACTCTCCAAATCTGTCTAAAAACCACTTTTGGAGTCTTGAGGAGACTGTGTGACTACTCTTATCTATAAAAGAGAAGCACTAAGTGTCAGGATAATGCCAGAATACATCTTCATCCAACATCCAATGCCAGCTCCTGTTCCCACACACCACACTTTGTTGGGAAGCACACTTTGTACAACTTCCCCATCCTTCAGCAACACTCTTTGCAAGTGGAAACTTGCAATTTACTTCTGCCACTGCACAGGACTCCCAACTGCATCAAATTGGTAAAATAAGACTAAAGGTGGCTCCTGCACTGCTCTTAGGACAGTACATGGAAGCATCTTATCAACCAAAGTACAAAGAGTAAAACATCCTAACAAACAGTAATTTTTAGCAAAAAGAATAAAAACATTTTCTGGTTAAGAGACTTCTGTAAACAAAAGACTGACATAAATCTCACTGCTCCCTGTTGTGCTGAAGTGTCACCTTGAGAAAAGAAAGTGCAAACCAAAACACTCCTAAGCAGAAAGCTGGAAAACCACCTTGCAGCCACAGGGACTCGACAGGAAAGGGAGGTGGAAACATAAGCAAGATTCTGCTGGAGGCATTTTTACTTCCACAATCAATGATAGTTTATAAAGACTCTGTGTGTCTTTATAGAGCTATACAAAAAAAATGCAGATTATTTTTTTCAAAAGTCAGTCTTCAGAAATTATGCTGCATAAGCCACTTTCTATATATGGAATATACAGTCATAATACTACCTGGGAAGTCTTATACAGAAAAATAATGAAGTGATGCACACTTTCTGAATGTAGTTTCAGTGAAAAAATATACATAATATAGGGGTATATGGAAATAATATCAGGGTAAAAGCCTTAAGGCATGGCCAGTGAGAACAAACTAATCACCTGTAACCCACAAAATTGTAGTCTAGAAGGAACAGATAGACTATTTAGAAACTCAGCTCAATACAGCAATGTCACAAAGAGGATCCTGGCAATAATTACTCCAGGACCAAATTTAGTACAGAACTCCATGAAATTAATACATGATTAAACAGAGGCATGGAAGATTAATCAGCCAATTACAACAGCCAAAATGATGCACATAAGCCCATGAGAAAAAGCCACTGGTGCTCAGAAAATAGAATAAAACTATTTATTAATCTAGAAAAACAAGGAATCTAATGACTGTTTACAGCTGAGACAACACTTCCATTTGAGAATAAAAATATGAAGCAGCTTCCCACACACTAATACTTTAGAAAGTACTGAGAAAGAAATTTTGACAAGAGAAAAAAATGCCAGGTTGTAGTTCACATAACAGAAAGCATTGACACTACGGAAGTACAGGAGAGGAAATTCCAGATTTAGTCCACAGATTTAAAAGCATAAGTCTCAATCACAAGCGGTAGGAAGGAAAGTAAAAGCATACTGAAAGACAGAGTTTGACTGTTGCCTTAGTTCTTTCAGACATCAGTACATTATTGAATTCATAATAAGCATCAGCTTGAGAAATGTAGATGACCGTGTAGGTGTCCAAAAAATTAATAACTCTTAAGCTTACTCCTTCTTCAGAATGTCTCTTCTTTTAGAGGAAGGAAATAGTAATATGGTTAGTGGCATAACAGAACTTCTGCAATTGAGAAAAAAACAGAACTTTTTTTTTCTGTGTTACACCTATTTTCCGGTAAGTCAAGGATCAGCAAGGCATGCAAGAATGATGAAGTGAGCCAACAGGTTTCATTACATACCCAAAGGCTTACAATTAACAATAAATTCCTTGCTCAGTCATGAAAAGTAAATTACAAAAAGTAAATGCAGAATCATGTAGACAGAATTTGCTTGAATTGTCACTCATATTCAGCTTCTTCAGAAGCAAGATTTGTTCTTCTAAGGATAAAAAAAAAAAAAACAAAAAAAGAGAAAAAAAATCCAACTGAAGTGCTGTTAGAGATCTGACCAAGCTCACCTGTTCCATTGGCTTGTGCCTGTGGCTTTGCAGGTTGCTGAGCTGCAGGCACCTCTTCTGCCCTACAAAGAAAACAGAAACAATGTGAAATGTTACAGAGGAAGGAAATGTTATCCTTTTAGGTAAAGGAAGCACTAGAACCTCCATGATTTCCATAGCTGAGATTACACAATCATGGTAAGAGAAAAGCCAGCACACGCCTGTTCACAAGACTTAAAATATTCATTGCACTGAGGATCCCGGGAAATACCATCCACTGCGAGGCGAGGTGGGGTTGAGCCATCCCTGTCACCAACAGCTCAATTTCATCTTACAACTGCCCAACAATGTAGCATCAAATTTCTTGCATTATTTATACCTTTGTGTGGTATATTCATTGCAATGCTTGCCAGGAAAACTCTTCAGAGCCATGACTTTTCCCACAGCAATAAGTTAAAAGGGGTTTCATAGCACAAGTTGATCACCACCACAGTAGAGCAAAACCACAATTCAATGCACAAATCTTGAATTCTGCCATGGCTACTAGGGTCAAACACCACTCAACTTCACAAGAGGAACAGGTGTTAAGAACGATTTAAAATGTTATGTTGTAAGCTCTCAAAATACGTAGGTCACAACCAACTGGAAAAATATCTTAAAGATTTGAAATAGCCTGAAAAACTGCAACAAAAATGTTCTAAAAATATATGTCAAGTAGCAGGCATCATTGGTCTCACCTTTCAAAATGAGTCAAGAACATTTTCATCCATTAGAAACGAACAGGTTTTTTAAAACACAAATGCTTTTGGAATTCTGCACATGTGCAAGGCTTCAAATTACATTTGTACACAGCCTCCAACTGCCAACCTGTCTTGAGAATACTTCAGGCTTCAATCCCAAAGTCTTCAGTCATCCATGCAGATATCATTTAGAAAGATTTTTCTAATGAAGCAGAAGCTTTGACAACATAACACCAGCCACAGCAAGCTTTACTTGACAGGGAGTTGTATGATTGAAAAGATTACTTCTTGACACAAAAAAGTGTCAGCTGTGCAATTTCATGATCGCTCATTTATCAGGCAATGTAAGTACTTTCAAATGTTCCTTTAGTCTTTTGCTCCTCAGGAAGGGAATCAAGTGAAACATGGTCAGCAAATGAAGAGCAAGAGGGCACGGGGCAGATTGCAGGAATACAGATGGACATACAGTCTTCTCTCCTGCTGTTCCTCTAGAAAGGACATTAGGAAAAGATGTCTCTGTACTATCTGCACATAGAAAAGGTCATTACTAATGTGTGCTGTCTCAACATTACCATACATCAATGACTGTGACGGAGAAACTATAGAACTTGTTACCTCCCTTCCTTCCTAAGCATTCCCCATCCTTAATGAGCTTTCCACATTCTTGTTCATTTCTAAACGGAGCATTTAGAAGTAATTTACTGATTCATGAATTACAGCTCAACATTTACTGGTTTTGGTGAGCTGAATTCAATGGTTTTTGCTTTGAAAGACACTTTCATGACTCGTCAGGACTTTTCCCCATGGCTTCTGTATTTGTACCAACTCCTCCTTTCAAAAGCTACCTGAAATGTCATCAGTTTATTTTCTTTAGCTAAACTTTAACTTTGGTTCCTGTGTCATTTTCTCCCAGTTTCTATATACAGGTTCCTCACCTAAAAACTCCCCCTATCTTTGCTTCTTCTCCCACATCCTTGCATCTTCTCCATTTCCAGCTCTCAAAAGACAGATGGCAATAAACACGATAAAATTTGCACCAACTATTATACAGTGGTGTCTTGTTTTCTTTTATCAGCCACACATCAGATGGTTACACCATATAGTTGAGCATTTTCATCTGAAATCTGTCATTGGAACTGTGTTTCATTGAAGCTGACGACATATTTAGGTGGAAAGGAGGTGGTCATCCACAAGCAGGCAGGAGCCAGTTACTCAACCCTCTCCAGCTGCGTGTGGGCACTGACTGGGGTGGTGTCACACCAGAACAGCTCCCGAGACAGAGCCAAGACAAGATCCCACCACTGTCAGCTGTCAGAGTTTTCAGGCTGGGTCTTCCTTTGACGTGCTGGGATGTATTTTCAGAAGTTGAACAGTGTCATTACTCCCCATGTTTCTTTAGGCAAAAAATCAAGAAAATCTCATCAAGAAATTCTGTACAGCAGCCTTACTGGGCTCCATCAGGAGCACATGACAGTTGGCTTTGGCCCTTCTTGGTGCTTTTGTTTCAGTTTTTTTTTTGGCAATGTTTTACTTGCCATCTGCCTGTTACTTCTTCCCCATGAAGAACCTGACCTTTACGAATCATCAGGTTAATGACAGCTCATTACTGCACCTGTGAATCAGGTTATAATTAGCCACTTCAGACAGATCCAGGACAGGAAGCTCAAAATTCATTGTTTGGGCTTGAACACCTACTGGGAACTTCAATTCCAAAACCAGGTCATGTTTAACCAT
The DNA here is from genome assembly GCA_013401135.1 of Cettia cetti. Taxonomy (NCBI): domain Eukaryota; kingdom Metazoa; phylum Chordata; class Aves; order Passeriformes; family Sylviidae; genus Cettia; species Cettia cetti. The sequence continues at coordinate 25,663 of VZUI01067795.1, read as the reverse complement.
CCAGTTCATCAAGACCACTGAGAGAGGAAAGAAATTACCTTTCCAAGTTTCTGAACACTCTTCATGCCAGAGATGATTTAAAAGGCTGAAAAACACAAACAGTCCCCAGAACAACACTGTGTTCCTATGTGGACTTCCTAACCGCAGCCTGAACATCAGAAAACAAGCAGAATTAATTCCTTTTGGACCACACTTTTCACCCAGAAAAAGGGTGTTAAACACCAACACATTCTCAACATGAAGCTAGGTCATCTTTAAGCAACTAGAGATTGCAGCCATTTAAAGCACAGACTGAAACAGGTAAGAGCAACCTCAGACAGTGGAGAACACAAACACAAACTGCCTGTTTTTGTTTCTCTCTCTTTTTTTTAAATACTGAGGTCAGGGAAGCATCAATATTAGTGCATATTAGAGCTGTTCATGACCAGGATACATGAACCATTCAAAAGCAACTAGCACACAGATGCAGTGTCCATTCAGTGCTGCTCCATGGAATAGTACCCAAGTGTTACTTATTTAGTTGCATGTATAACACAAAAGTTAAGGGAACCTTGACAACTGAAGGCCACTTCCCTTAAATAAACATTTTTTTTGTTTTTGTACGTTAGGCCCTGAATACAGGTGCAAGTTGAGATGTGTGTGGATCAACAGACTCCCCCAAAAAACTGGATGCAGACCAGAGTTGCTAGACACAACAGGTACAGTCACTGCCTTAATGTTCTCAGACATATCAAAAGCAATTTTCCCACAGGCCAACTCCCAGCTCACAAGCAACTCACCACCACTTTTTCAACCACTGTTGCAGAAGACATTCAAGGCTGTTAACACCTTTTCTACTGCTCAAAGCAACCTGAATATGCGTGTGCTTCAATCAAAAGCGCATTCCAAACTCATACATGCAAAAATAAGCAAGTGTTTTCTTAGCCTAGTTTAAAAATGTATCTTTCAGGTACACATGGCTTCTTACCCTGAAGAGCTGTTAAAAAAACCAAGTTAAATAATTTTCATGTTTTCCATTTCCTTCCCATTAAAATACACCAAACATTTCAGAAGCCCTTGCTATTCTCATCCATAGTGAAGAACAGTGACTTATGCAGAAGCACTGTCTATTTGGTCCTGGTAAAAATAGTTCACTGTGATGCTAATAACAAGGTGTGCTGCATAAATCACAGGCTGCTGGTAGGTGTTGCAAAACTTTTTGTTATTTTTCTTTTCTGCATGATTGTAGCTCACAATTTGCAAAATATGGCACTAACAGCTCACACAAACTATTCCAGATTATTTATGCATCATTCTGCTTGCAAAATGTCATAAGCTTCAGCTGCCATTCCAAATGCTGGCATGTTCTGAACGGTATCTGTGGAAAACTTCAGTCAAGGCCACCATATTTCTGAATAATCAGATATACAAACAATGAACACCACGACAAACAAAAACATCAAAAATCCTCTTCTTCCACTCCACCCTCTTCCCTGTGCTCAACTGTGACCTCAACGAAGGAAGGCCACGTTGTTTGCTAGAAAAGAAAAAACTTAGACAGTGATCTTGTTTTCTCCTTGCCAAACATTTTTCAAAATATTTTATATTTTTATACGTATTGAGCTGCCTCACAAGTACTTTTGAATACTGCAACTTTTAAAATAATTTCTTTCTTATACCACAGTTTGGTTTTCATTAGCCGTTTACCTCTGCAAGCAAAAAGAACCCTAGCCTTCAACTAAGTACTACAAAGCTGCTCCTTCCACAACCAGGGGATATATGAATATCTATTTTAAAACTGCAAACAACTACCATAGAAGCAGGGTGAAATTTACATAAGCAGATAGAACTTTATGCAGTTACTCTGCTTAATAAAATTATATTTCCATGAGGCATAAATATGGCCTATTACATATTTGACTATGTAAGCCAACGTTTTACCTATAGTCCTAAAAAATGTATTTTTGAATGTCCACAATGAAGTGCAAAATATAGTAAGCAGTAAAGAATTTCACACAATGAAGCACCAGATAAAGAAAAATCATGGACAAACAAAATTTTCTCCTCCTGGGTAGAAACTGAAAAATTTTCCAAGTCTTATTTTGTTGTCACCTTATGCATCCTGCCTGTCACAAAAAGGTTGAAATAGTAGTAAGACTAGTTAGAGAAACACTTGGGTAGAGAGGATAATTGGCTGAATGTAATCCCCAAGTGCAATACCCAAGCTGACAGGACTAATGTAATCCTTAGGATATCTAAATGGCACTCAGGGAGCCATGTCATCCTACCTTAATTTAGCAATGTCACTCCTGCTAGAGATTTGTTGCCCACAGTCCAACAAGGCACAGATGTTGACACAAATATTGATAAACAAAGACCTTCCATCTATTTTCTCTGTAAAACCTGTACTCATAAGCTACAGTGGACCAGATGAGACTCTGAGTCAGCCTTCTTATTCTGAAACAGAGCAGGATGCTGAGTCCTTCCTGCAGAAGACAGCTCCTCATCCTCCTCCAAGACTCACAGGCATTGAGGAGAGCTCTTTCCCCCTTGTGCCTGACCTGGAGTCCAGGCAGAGCTGCCCTCGGGACAAAGCCGAAGGCCTGGGCCAGCACTGAAGACAAGCATGTGGAATTTGCATCTCAAGCAACTTCTTCAAGGCAGCAAGTCACAGGTGAGAAAGTACCCTTTCCTTAAGCATCAGTTTCATCTACCAAGAGCAGGAATCAATGCTCACTGCTCTGTACAGCTGATACTGTGCTAACAGATACTCTCAGCATGCAACACGCCCAAGTTTCTCCTCTTCAACTGTGCACTCTAACAGGCAATACCAGTCTACATACACAGCCAGACCAACTACCACAGGCAATAAAAATGCACTCTCACATCCCAGCTGTAAGAGCAACTTCCAAATGTCACTCAAGAGAGGTCCAGATCAGAGCAGTCTGGGCCACCTCCCCACTGCACAGCTGTGGTGCTGGCTTGGGAACCAGACTCTTCCACAAGGACCTTCGAGAGCCCTTTCTAAGCTGACTTGGCAGCACAGGTCAAGACTCCACATAGACCAACCTCACACAGAACCAGTGACTTTGGAAAAACATCACTGTGAAATATCACCTAAAAAAATCTTGTAATGGGTACTGAGAATAAGAGGGAGGGCCTAATCTATCCTTTATTTAAAGCCTTGGTGCATCAACACTCTGAATACTGTTTAAACTCTTAAAACAGTTGAATGGAAACTGAATTGATAAAAGGAGTGGAGTACTCTTAAAGAGATAGTGGAAAAGCTGGAACTTTTTAGTCTGGAGAGAACGTAAGAGAAGAAAGGGCTCCTTAAGGATGGCAAAAAAATTGCTGAACAGTTGTTCACCAAATCTTACCATTCTGTAACTATGGGGCACTTATTCAAACCGCTATAAAATCTGTTAAAAATGAAAGCACATAAAATGCTTCTTTAGAGTTGAGGGACTTCTGTAATGTATTGTGTCCATAGTTTCCAGTGGGAGATAGCTCCAGCATTTAATAGTGCTAAATAAATTCATGGGTAACAGGTCTGCAAACAGACAAGTGAAAGACAGAAATGTACCTTCTGAGACCAGCAAATAAAGTATTTGTGGATGCTTACAATGAGTGGTTAAGGGAACAGGGGTTGTTTAGGCTGGAGAAAAGGAGGCTCAGGGGAGATCTTGTTGTCTTCAACTACCTGAAAGGAGGTTGTAGACAGGTGGGGGTCCTCCTCTTCTCCCAAGTAACAAGCCATAGGACAAGAAGAAATTACCTCAAGTTACACTGGGGAGTTCTGTATTTGATATTAGGAAAAATTCCTTCACCAAAAGGGTTTTCAAGCACTGGAAACAGGCTACCAAGGGAAGTAGTGGTGGCCTTGGGTTAACGGTTGGACTTGATGATCTTGAAGGTCATTTCCAAACTTTATTTCCATAAATAATGCTATGATTCCATAGCAGCAGGAGGTAGACAGACCCACCCAAAGCACACGTTTCCTACAAATAGCTCCTGCTTCCATTGCCACCAGTGGATGTGGCCTGGCCTGAGCAGGAAAGTATTTTTACACCTGAGTACAGAAGGAAGCAGGAGACTGGGAATAGTTCACATGGCATTGGGAAACCGCTTATCCAAGCAAAACATTTTGCCTGTTTGCTCTTGCTTGTCACCTCTAAGTAGTGGCAGGCTTAGCATGTGATCACCAACTCAGCCTGCACTGTCTCCTGATGACAGCACCTGGTGGTGAGCCACAGATGCTGCTGCTCAGCCACGTAATCTCAGCTACTGCTGGGGAAGATGAAACAGGCAGCTATGTACACAAGGTCTAGAACAACCAGGCCCCCAAGCAACTGCTAAGGTCTTAGGATCTGTGTAGCTGAGCAGAGTATGGAGAGAACATCAAATGTGATGCTTTTTATCATCAAGATGGATGTCCTTGTGTCTGAAGGGACCTAGGGACAGAGGAGGTGTTTCCATCTGTCACTGCAGTGGCAAGGAAGGCTCAAATTCCAGTTACTCACATGCATTTAGGGCTTTGCTGTGGCACTGGGACATCCTTGCTTTTGCTAGGATAGGAGTAACAAGGATTGGGCAGTCTGGAGAAGACACAAGTTTTGAGAAGGATAAGCATATACAATGACATGGCAAAGGCTCTGGCATGCAGTAGCTCCAGGCAGTCAAGATCCCAGAGGGAGGCATCAGAAGAGGTGAAATGAAGAATATCTCAACTAGAAAGTGTCATGGCACTTCTGTAGCTACAGCATGTATGGCCAAGTAACTTATACGTACCTGGATGTTAATTATGTACTTTTACAGGACAACATAGACAGCTGCTCTCTCTGTGAACTAATTTATTTTAAGAGCACCTAGGCTGGAAACATATGCTTTTAGCAGCACTTCCCAGAGACAGTCAGAGATCTCAAGTGGCTTTCAGCTTTACAGTGAAGATGTTTCTCTTACCTTGCTTTAAGAACTTCATTGACTCTTTGTTCTAGTTCTAATCTCCTCTGCCGTTCCTTTTCTAGCTCCTGCCTTAACGTTTCAGCATTTGTTTCTTCTCTCAGCTTCCTGAGCTCCTCCTCTGTTAATTAAAGAAGAAGATAACAATTTAGTTACCCTGAAATATTTCTAAAAAAAATTTAAAATCTAATTATGACAGATCAGGTGTGGGGGATATTTTTAGCTGTACTATACTAAATATGTTCACCAGAAAAAAAAACAAGTATTCACAGGCTAGACAGACTTCATAAAAAGCACACAGCTGTATCAAGTACAAAATGTTTCATTACAATTGTTAAGCAAGGAGGATAACAGCTCTAAAGTTTTCTTTTCAAGATGCAAAATAAACCCTTGGTACAAGCTATCTTTATTAGAACACAACATACTCTTCATTCCTCAAAGAAATAATCAGCAAGAAAGGCTGTCTATTGCTAAATCCAGTGGTCATAACAACAACAAAAAAAAAAGCATATGTTTTCTTCCCTCATGTCTGTGAATGGGAAAACACGAAACCATGAATTCAAAAGAAGTCATATGATGCCATATAAACCCATGTCCATCAGTTTCTGGCACCAAGTCAGATGGTCCCTCTATGAGCCTCAGCACCTTACAATTTTAAGAAAGGATTGTGAAACAAGAAACAAAGTTAAAATTTTTACACTTTTCCAAGGTTGTGTGCCCTAATAATCTCCATGTAATAATTATATATATAAATATACTCACATATTCACTTATACAAACACATACACACTCTCACAATGTTTTTCACAAGAAGTTAGTATCAAGTATGCATAAGGATTTTTTGTGGCTAATTAGCCTTGCTTTTTGTCACTGGCAGTGTCCTTGCTCACGACCTTATTTTACTCTAGAACTAAAATGGGGTCACTAGTACTGACAACTTTTCCCAGATAGGCATACATGAGACATGGGAAAAATAAGATTGGGAATCTCTTTTTTTTTTTTTTTTTTTTATTAAACCAGAATTTATATTTTGTTCTCTGGGATGTTTTTTAAGCTCAATCACCACAATCAGTAGCAGAACAGCAGGTGTATTTCAAGCTCACAACAAACCCAAACAGAAACTACTTGCTATTTCCACTATCATGACAAACCCAGAGGGTTCAGGCTTTTTACATTGTTTTACAAGATCGGTATACTATGTTATACGCTCTAGAGGGTTGCTACACAATCTCTTTTATTTCTTTTCACATACTATCTTCTAAATCTTTGATAATGAGAGAATTTTGATATCTGAGCTTCTCTGACTCCAATCAGTGGTTCTTGAGAAGGTCTGAAGTTGTAGTGCAAATGTCCAGAGGAATGCTGCACTCTCCCTGCCCTGCAGGAAGCCGTGGTGCAGTGTGTCCAACCATTTCACCTGCTGGTGGGAGATTGACTGTACTCCTGCAGCAGTAAGAGCTTTAGAGCACAGAATTAGGAGAGATGGGAAGAAGATACACACATGAACCAAGGGGACAACACGATGGCTTCCACTGTGAGGCTACAGACTGAGCTCCACAAAAGAGAAAGGAGTGCCATTATCCATCTCCCCACTGAGAGAGAGAGTGACCCTGGGAAGAAGAGCTGGAGCAGAGAAACCACGTTATCCTCCAGCAACTAAAACTGAGAATCCCCAAGGGCAGGGTAGGGAAATGCCACAGTTGCAGCAGGTATTGTCTCTCCTGTAAATAAATGGAAAGACAGGGATATAAGGGCAGACTTCTATATGAAGCTGTTCCTAATTATATGTCCACAAGGAATTTTAAATCCAACAAAAAAACCTACATTTATAATTAGTTTACCCTACTTTCAAGGGTTTGCCTTGTTCCAGAACAAGATCCTGCCACACGGCTGAGGGGAAACATCTGTTGCACTTGAAATGTACTGGAGCTTGTGCAACATCATGAAGATACCACAGAAAGTTCCAAAGCTTGATAGAGATGTTATCTTCTCAAGACCATTAAAGGGAAAAAATTCTTCATTACGCATTTTTTGTTTTATTAAAGAGGAAGTGACTATGCATTTTGTGTACAGAAGAAAACCACACACATTATAAATTAACCTCAATGTCCTTGAAAGTCAGATCTTCCAGCTTCCTTAATTCCAGTTGTTCTGATTGTGCTACATCTTGTACTACTAAAACCAAAACAAAACCTCCAGAAATTTTCCCTCTTGTCCTCCAAAGAGAACAAGCAGTACCAAATATTCTTTAAGGAAAGAGGCAGAGTTAAAGGTGCAGAGTGAAAGAGGCAGAACTCCGATAAAACAAGCCAAAAAAAAATACAGGACTGTCATAGCTTCACATTTCACTTTCCCATACATGACTGCAATTCAAATCCACCCCATCAAGTCCTTAAAGCCGTATTTGTTGCTACTTTGGCAGCAGTGTGGTCTGGCACTGTAAACCCTCCGTGTTCAGTTAGTTAAATACTCTTAAGTCTGCTAAGCAACAGAAGCCACAGAGAGGGGAAGGGGGGGAAGTTCTTCTTGCTCTCTCCCCTGAAATAATCTGCCATTTGCTCAAGCTGAACTACACTTGTAAAGCAAATTTCCTGCAGAATGAGTGAAGCTGGCTACAAAGAGCAGAGGTCATGGACCCCTGAGAAGAATCCTTAAGAACATTTCACCATGGTACTATCAACTGAGCTTTACATGTGGAGTAAGCTCCTTGATGATGAGAATGGAGGGTTCCTTCGATTTCATCTTCAGTCAGTCAAAATTCATACATCCTCCCCACTCTGCACACACACAAAAGAGTAAAACGTAAAAGGTGAAGCTTCAAGCTTCAGTTTCCACAATTTCCTTCCCAGGCATATCCATCATGGCTCACTACCTTCTCCAGGGCAAGAAACATTAAAATATTGCTGGAGAGTCAGAGCATGTCTTAGCTGGACATTCAGGTGAAGTGAGCAGCCATAAAGGTGACCTGGTTAGAGGGGGGAAATTGCTAAAAGAAGAAAGTGTCTGCTGAAATACTGACAGAAAAAATGCTGGCAAGCCTGGGAACTAGGCCTGGGAACCAGAAGCATCATGGAGAAGTGCAGCTGGCCTCTCTGAAATGCACAGCCTGGTACATAGAAACCTGAAACACCCTGAGATACCACTGATAAGCACAAAAACAAGGAACCACAACAGCTACTTATCACCTGAAAAGGTGAAAAATTGTTTGAAAACAGGGAAAACATCCTGAGAAAGTAGGACCTGGTAACCGCCATAACAGTCTAGAAAAATAAAAATTGGCCTGAGAGAACAGAAAACAACATCTGCTGGCTATTCTGAATGAAATATAGAAATTAACAGCATCTACTGGCTGCTGAAGCAGTTGTGTCCTATACTGCCTTATTTCTCTCTGATATGACTTTGATCCAAAACCAAAACTTCTTACTCCAAAAACTTCCCATGCTTCACATACTTTTCCTTTTCTACACAGGATGAACTCTTCACACAAACTTTCTATGATATCCTGGACCATCACCCAAGACAGTTTGGTTTGTCCTCCCACATCTGGGATGGTCTGGCCCATTCTAACATCTGTCCAATAAGCTTCATACTGGTATTTATGTAAACATTTGTATATGTGCATATAAATAATCCATCATAATTACATTTTCTGTAGTTTTACTGGAAAGTTTGCTTCATTAGTGGAAAGTTTGCGGTAGCCTGTAACAGTATACACCTACTTGGTTGCTGCCGTACTACTGATTGCTCCCATGAATTTATAACAGCTCAATAGATATTTTTATATACATACACACATATATATATTTGACTTATAAATCAGAGGCATAGTTGCTAGCCATGATTTTTGACACAATCTGTAATAAAGTAGAGAATTTAGAGCCCCTGAGTCTTACAGAAGCCTATGAACTCAGTCACAACCTCTAAATAACTACCCACTGGGTAACCCTTTAGGTTGTGGGAGCAGGTGTGACACTGAAAAAATGCTTTAGAAGTTCTCTAGCAAAGCCAACTTGTGTAGAAAAGCAGGACAATATCTGGATGCTGCTGCTATTTTAAAATGAGCTATAAAAGTCTGTAAGACAAGACAACAGTGGTGTTTCAATGACAGTAATTATTGCACTTATTGCTGCACTGTAAACCCTAGGAGAACTGACCCCATAGTAAAGACCATCATCAGTGATGTATCTCTGATGTTACCAAAAAAACTTATCCATTTCAGTTTTCTACAGTATTTTACACTCTATGAAATGGGTAATGGAACTGTCACACCTGAACTCTAAGGATTTGACAACTGAAACTGAAAGACTTAACATTTCAAAAAGCTTATCTGATACCATATAACTGTTAAAAGACAGCAGCAGCCAGTGTTTTGTTGCATCATCTTACAGCATCAGCCACTAAAGGAAATGAAAAATTTCAGTTTATTCCTCAGAATACTTGCCTGTAAGAAATGTTCTGATAAAAAGCACTTAAACATCCAAGTAGCTCTGGTGAGACTAAACAGAATGTGAGTAGTGTTTAGAAAAGAAGGATGATACACCAGGCTAGAAAGGCGTGGCAGAATGCTGGATTTCTAATTCAAAACTGCTTGTGCAGTAAAGCGGATGTCTCCCTTAATCCCAGGATTGGAGGTAGATTAGGAAGCCTCTTCATAGCTATTTATATAATACCATTTCTCCCTAGACCTACAGGTATGTTGCAAAATCCCTGTCTGGGACAAGGTGACCAAAAAATTCTTTCAGAGCAGTGCTAGAGACCACCAGTCACTGTTTCCAGCTACCTGAATTCACTTTAGTTAAATCTAAGGAAACTGAGTTAAAAACTAGAAATGGCAAAAAGTATGTGTGCAACCCTGTTATATTTACATGGGGAAACATCACTACTTAACAGGACAAAAATAACCCTTCAACATCTATGTTAATCATGGCAAATCTCCTTACTTTGAACATTATTGGAGTTCAAGTATGTTATTTAATTGTTACTAAATACACTCCCAACCACTTTCAATCTGGATCTCACCAGTTGTGCTGATGGAGCCAGACACTGGCAGTTGTCTCCAGGGCAGGCAGTTTCCACCCTTACCAGACTCCCAATTCCTACAGAAAGCTACTATGCTAATTTTGTCCCAAGTAAACCAACTATATGATAGTACTAACAAAATGTCAGGAGTCTGAAAACAGATCTATTTTTATCATCATAGACAATGCAGAGCGTTAAGTCTTCACCTTAAAAACCTGCAGTAAATGGCAGTGTTGTGAAAGACATGGAATGTCTCCATCACTTACGATAAAGCAAGGACAAACAAAGAACATTGTCTGAACAACAAGCAGTGATGGAGGAAGAACCTGCAAAGGAATTCCCTCACCTGTTTTTTCCTGCTTACAGTTACTCTGCAATTTACACACTCCTCTGAAGACGTACACAATTCATAGCTATAACTAGATACAGCTTAATTGTGCATTATTTGTTACCTGTTCTTCTAATCCATGATTCTCCTTCTCCAGGGCATATGTTATTTCCATCAGTAATGTGAGAACCACAGAGATTGCCAAAGAACTTATCACAAGTCTATCCAAAAGATTTCAAATAAAACATTAACTTGTGATCTCAGACATTGTGAGATATTCTACTTCTTTGCATGCCAGATACTTGGCAAAGTGCTTATTTAAGCCATCACTCTAGCAGCTCCACTTTAACTGTTCCTTCTTCTTTAAGTCACCTCTTAAGGTCATGTCATCTTTCATGCTTGGACTTCCACACTTCACTTGGGAATCCCAAAGCTCACTGCTTAGGAGGATTACTCTTAGGATTTTATGAATGAAGAAGCTAAAAACGTCCTTTGTCAAAATGGATACCAGCATTCTTGTTCTCCATAGCTTTTCCAGAGCTGGACAACAACTGTTCTGGAAGAACTCTCCTTTTTTTTTTCTCTTTTGCACTTGTGAACAACTTGATTTGTCCGTTTACTGACTCTCCCTTGTGATCAGGCCTCTTGCTTGTTTGCATGAATCCTTCATACAGAAAACATAACAAAAAAGATTTTCTAATAGGAATATTGGTGTCATAAAAAGCCAAAAGGCAGACAAAATCATTAAGTAACTTTATCGTGTGCATATGCTTTCCTTCTCTCTGCCCTGTTTATATGGGCATTTTGGTAGAATGGAGACGTAAAACAGATAAATATAAACACCACATTTTTAATATCACCTTTCTCCAGCTAAGTCTGCACACATCAAAACAAAGAAGTGACCTGTCATATTCAGAAACAGTCATGACAATTTCCCTTTAAAAAACTTTAACACAGGTTTGGCAGTTAATCACTTTTTGCATTGTTTTGATTCCATCATTCCTTTGTGCTTCTCTCTGCTCTTCCAAAGACAGAGCTCCTGCCCTAGTACTTACACTAAGCAGAGCTTTAGACCAGTTTTCTCTTTGCATACGCCTACAGGGTGGGGAGCAGCGTGGGCTCATGCTCTGCTGATAGGAAATAAGCCAACTCCAATCCAGAGAGAGTGGAGGAAAGGCTGAATCTGAACCATTATCCTCTTTGTCAGTTAATATTCACCGGTACTATTCTCCTCACCTTAAGAGCAAGAGTTTCATGTAAACTGCTCTCTTTCATATGATGAGGAAGACTGATTTACAAAACACATCGTATTTGACAAAGTCTTCTTCCTCTGTGCAAACTGTTCCAGCCTCCTCTCTCACCATACCTGTTATGTCCTACTTGGAGTGGGTGAGGTTAGAAAGAGCTAAGATGGCATTGCTAAGATCTGTACAAAATAGTTATGCTAACTGCCAACTAGTAAATACATTTACATTTAGTGCTTTCAGTGGAGTTTTATCATGCTGTAATAGACACAGACCTGGATCATTTCCCCTTCATTAGGGAAGGATTTTAAATTACACTTCCTGAAAATATAGCTTACTGAGACAGACCTCCTTCTCAAAACATCAAGTGGAAAGTTTTGTATTGGTAGATACACTTAAAAGGTCAGCTTAAAAGTCATGAAAAATACTGCTGCTCTATGAATTTTCAAAAATTCCAGAGAATAAAAATGCCAGAAGTGTTGCAAAAGCCACCTAAAATAAACAGAGCTGCAAAAATGTTGTCATTATAGCAGGAATGGTTTTCACTCTGGCATTGGCAGAAATGAAACAGTCTATAAATGTTGAAATAATGTCTGGCTTAGGAATAGCAGCAGGCTCTTCCAAGGCTTTCGTGTTACTAAGCTGAGCAGGGAAATGTAGGTTCCACATGGGGCTCACAAAATCTCTGTCCCAGTTAAACAAAAGGGAGAGGCACAACAGTGCTGACCACTGCCCTGCCTGGGTTTTCACACCCTCTCTGCAATTCATAAAGCCAAGCTGGGCACACAAAAAAACCCCAAGCAGAAACAAGCACAGCCCACTACATAACACAGAGTGTAGGTGGTATCTGTTCAACGCTTCAGAGGAGCTCAAACAATACATCCCTCTGAGCACTGCTGCATTTTGGTTCATCAGTCTCATGAAAAAGCAGTGTGACAATAAAAGATCCTCCAGCATTTGGGCATCTTCATGTACACCATCATCATCTACATCAAGTACATGCTTTGTCCAATGACAAGGGCAGATTGCACAAGCCAGACCAAGGATCAGCCCAGGACTCCAGCCTGCTGCTGTACTGGGATGGAGTTACATCCTTTCCCTCCCCCCTGGTCTGACACCTCATGCTTTTGGAAGCCAAGATGAGACCGAGCTTTCAACTATGTCCTCCACCAGTCAGAGCAGAGTCCTTGAAGATGAGAAATAGAGATCTGAATGCTCATGAACGTGTACTGACGCCTCTTGACCCCCAAACAAATGCTCTACACTGCTCACAACTGCCCCCTCCAGCAGTGTTTCCAGGAAAATGAAGGCAGAGTTTTGGAGCGTTTGTTTTTTGCCCAGGAAAGCTATAAATGAATTCAACATAGATGGTATATAATATAAGACACTTTGGGTGTAAGCATAAGACACTTATCTTTGGGTGTAAGCAAAACCTTTCCTACATCTCTTAAGAAACTTTCTGTAGTTTTTGAGAAGCCTCCCAAGTCAGAAGTCAGACCTAGAAAAATTTTAAAATTTGTTACGAAGCAAATGAGAGCAGCGCTGGTGAAGAGACAGAGCAAAGCCTGGACTCACATCATCTCTGGGTGCCCAGGATAAACACTCAAAATTTACCACCAGTCACCGTACACTAACCAGTCTCCATCAGAAGAACTCTATAATCTCAACAGAGACATGTAAACCTACCCATTTTTAGTGGTAGGGAGTCCAGAATTTTAACTGAAAGAAAGTTAGTTTAGAGGAAGTGAGTAAATGATTGGAGAAACCCAGGGTAAGCTCCAGTGCCACAGCACCCTCAGCATTCACCAGCATCAGCACACTATTTCAGAGCCCATGGTGCAGCATCAGGATCCCCTGGCCAAGGGTTGACCATGTAGCATGGAATGGCTATTATGGCCCACACCTGGTATTTGGGTATCTCAGATAAACACTGCAGCTGCTTACTCTCTTGCCAGAGTCTTCATCTGCTATGCAAATCACCTCAAATCAGCTCTAGATTCTGCTGCAAGATTTCTGAACCTAAGATTCAGATTACTGGCTGCTAGGTCAGTGAGAAAACAGCAAAACCAATGCAGTGAATCTATTCTGCTCTTCTCTAGTTCTGCTACTGCAGCTGGTGTGACCCTCACACGAGGGGATATTAAGCCAAATGTATTCTGACACAGTTGGTAACCAGACTTTGGCACAGCTTCACTGTCTATTTGTTGCATACAATTACTGGGATTGTTTGAGGAGGTACTGGCATTTCTGTACAGAACTGGACTTTTCAGCATAGGTCTTCTGCTGGTCAGCACGTTTGGCCTCTGAGGCTTAACACTTTCTAACATGCCAGTTCTGCCTGAGAATCATGTATGGTTTTCTAGAGCTCTACTTCCATGAGATCAGTATTCTGCTACATTGTTCTTAAAAGAATCATCAGGTCATTTATATCAAAAAGTGGGAGCCAGAGAAAATACTGTGGAGTTAGTCACATAAATGGTTCAAAAAGGCATGAGGATGAACAGTGCGCCAGAGTAGAAATTTCCATGGGAAAGCAGCATAATCCCAACTTCTTTTGTCATGTGGTATAAACATCACAACTGAAACCACTGATTCGGTAAGACCTTAAAGACTCCTGTCACAGACTGCTGTATGGAGTGAACACAAAAACCCTTTTGGGAGAGGATTATACTTCCTTCTAGTACTCCTCATCCTCATGTGAGGTTCCTTTGATTTACCAGCTCATGACTAACCCTCTTCTCTAACAGTCACCTGGTTTATTCACTCGCAGCTGGTGCTACCAACTCCTCTTTCCTGAGCTGCTGAATTCCACATTGCAAAAGGCTTGAACACCCTTGAATTAGAATTAGCTAATACTTCATGTAAACCAGAGGATGCATGTGTGCTTACAAAGCACCTTGTGGCACCAGGACAAGAGCACTGATATCTCCAAAACTGTCCTCTATACAGGAAGTTACAGGAAGCAAGGTGTTTACCTCAAACAAAAAAAAGGTGCAAAAGCATAAAAGATCGTTTTGTTGATTTTTTTTTTTGTCTTTCAAATGCAAGAGCAGCAAGCACAACTTTTTTTTTTTTTTTTTTTTTGTTAAGATACAACTAGGTTTTGAAATGGAAACACTAAAACCACTACTAATCTTAGCAAATCAATCTAACTGCCCTGGGTTAGTAGTTCAGTAGTTGCCTTCCCAAACTGAGCCCTCAACTAGCCCAAGGTAGTGTTCACTTGTATTAAAAATGAGGTTATAATAACAGAAAGTCCTTTAGAAATAAATGATTCTGATTGTCCCAGCTCCAAAACAAAGCTTTTTCCAACCACATGCACTGGAAACTCTAGCAAGCTAAGCCCTTTGCACTTTTCATTCAGCTCGTGTTCCAAGACTTTTTCTGAAGGAATCCACATCAATACCACAAACCCAACAGGCATATTTTCAGCATTCCTATAATAAGGCTCAGAATGAGCCATTAGATCAAAGTGATTAAGACCATTCCCACATAGACAGGAAAAGCAACTTTAGCCCCTTTGGCTGGGACAATCAGATGATCCCCCTCCCTTGCTTAAGACATTATCCAAGATCCCTTTCTCGGCATGCCTCATCCTCCCATCAGTCTGCAGCTTAAATCCCTTGCATTTCCAGACAAGTTTTATTTGCATTTACAGCTCTGCACATGCTGCACAAGCAATTCCTCTCCATCTTCACATCTCTGGGTTATATTACCTCTTTGGTAAAGAAGACAGGCATCTCAGATGAAGATATTTCCTCCTTAGAGACAACAGCTTGTCTCCATACCTACCTGCTCTGATTTTCCCTGCAGTTTGTAAAGGCTACAGTTAGGTTTCGGATTTTTTCACTGAATATACTACTCAGCCAAACTGCACCTATTGCTTGTGCCTACTAACAGTTGAACGATTTTAGAGAAAAACTGTAGCCAGGCACCTCAAATTACAGACCCACATTGACTTGCAGCTGTGTAATGTATGTGTACATTACACAAGACGTACAGCTGAGAGGAAATCTCTCCTCCTTAAACGTCTTGGTTAAGGACAGCAGTACAAATAGAAGTATAGAAGAGGCCAAAAAAAAAGTCAGAATCAAGCTGATAACAAGTAGCACAGCACATTAAAAAGCAAATGCATGAAACTTCAGATATTTCCCTCACTAACTAGCAATTGCTTTGATTTTTGCATGCCCAGCTGGAGGAAATGGAGTACATGGATGTGGCAAACAGATTATGCAAAACCACAATCATAGCAAGGTGTCCTTAAGGAATTACGCAGTTAAAAATAGTACAGAAATACTGCAGAGCAACTAACCTTCCTGAAAAACACCTACTGCAGTGATGGGATTTTGAAAAAATAATGACCAGGCCTACTTCTAAGAGCAACTGAAGTGAACAGTACATTTCAAGAATGTTTTTCTGCACACCATTAGTTCACTTTTGGGTAGAAAACAATAATGAAGCATTTCTATTATCAAAACATCCCAAAATAATTCGAAAGAGAAAGAAAAAGGAAAAGTAAGAACTCAGGAGCCATATACAGAAGCAGCTGAATTTCTATTTCATTACAACTGACAAATATTGTGATCTATTTCATTCCAAAATTTTGAATGGAAAGTGGCCAAATAAGGGATAAGCTTTATGTCACTTATTTCTCAACCAGTACATGATTCTTACTCTTGTTTTTATGTACTGAGTTACAACCAATTTGTCAGGACAACTGTAATTTCAGCAACACCGAATGCCAGGCTTTGGTGAAGAGGTGAGGGCTGGAGACACTCCTGGCTGACTCAAGCCACCCAGCTGAACCATCCCACTGGCCTGAACCCCCAAACATCTGCTCAAAGTTTCTACAAAAGGGTGAACTTCTTTATCCTTCACCCTGGAGTTTACCACAAAGCTCTGCGCAAAGGAAAAACAATTCAGCTACAAGTAACAGTTGATCAGAAGGTTTTCAAATTACAGAAGGAACCTGAAGACTACCAATATTCACAAACCTGTGCGCCCCATTTAGTTACTGTAAGAACCTACTAAGATGGAGAATTAATTCACCAGCCATGGAAGTGCCTGGGAGCCCTATTATGTTTTTACATCAAAAAGCACATCCTACTTCAAATCAGAAATCAGTTCTACTAAGTCCTTCTGTTTCTGCTGCACATTAGATTGCACTGAGGTATCAGGTGTCCCATCTAGTTTAAAAAATAATTGCATAACAGAGCTTAAGCAGTGTATCTTCGGGGATGGAAAGAGTACATGTTAACTCTCTACTGAATAGTAAATAAAAATCAAATAAATAACTGAAACTAACAAGGCAAGTCAAACAGATCTTTCAGTTTTTGCTTGACATTCCAACAACCATGATACCTCTTTCAGGTACTGGTGGAAGTTGACAGGAGCTTGTTATAAATTCTTGCCCAGTCTCCTTTATCAGGCCTCCCTCTTATGCACATCAAGGGGGGAAAACATATCAAAGAAATATTGCCAAGTGAAAAACAAGTCACAAAAAAATAATGACAAATCCTTGAGAAAACACTGAAGATAAAAACCTAAGTCTTGTCATTGGATTATAGTCTAGAAATTGAACAGAATCTATAGTCTTGTTATTTCTACCCCTTAGGAAATATCTGACAAGCTTCAAACACATAAAAATAACCTTCATACTGTGAAGCTCAAAACCAAAATATTAAAATGGCCATTTTGGAAAGCAACTGATCAAGAATTCTCATTGGTTTATTACAGAGACCTCTACTTCTATCAAGTTATTTTGTTTTCCATTTTTTTTTTTGCTTTTAACTATCCTGTCTTAAAAACCAGTAGTTCAGACCTGCTGAGATAAAATCCCAAAATCTTGCAGCTGCCTGTAGCCATGAATGACAACTTTTTCTCATTATACACACATATGTACATATATATAAGCATAAATCCAAACAACTAACACTTGAAATCTACACTCTTCTCTGTATTTCTTACACCACCTACCAATAATACATAAAATGTTAAAAGATACATGCTTTAGGATGTATTATTTGTTGAAAGAGCTGCCATGAAAATGAACTGGTCTCCCCTTCATAAATCTCTTCTTAGCAATTACTACTACAAAGAAAAACATCAGGCACATTCAGGTTGACTTAGCTCTAGGACAACTTGCAGATGTCAACATCAAGACTTCAACTACGCAGCTTTTGTCACATAGTGAGTATGTTGTGAGGAATGCAATGAGGAAAAAAATACCCAAGTGACCCAGAAACCCTGGGAATGCTTTTAAGTTCTTCTTAGGGAAGCATAAACCCACGAACAATCTGCACATCAGCACACTTCAAAATTCTGATGCCAACTTCTACAGTTAGAGAAACATTGTTTCAGAAGGCCTAAACCATTCCTCTCTACAGAGTATTTTGTACTTACGTAAGAAGTGTTTTTCCAGTAAGGCTATTTCCAGGTGACCTTTGATCTCATTCAGTCTGTCAGACTCTGTTCTGTTAAAATCCTGGACTCCCGAAGCCATGATGATGGTCCCTGGACCAGCCTACAAGAAAGCCAGAACATACTGTAAGTTCAGAAGGACTTTTTTTGGTTTTTCCCTTTTTTTCTTTTTTGTGTCATTTAAATACATCAACTGATTTCTGGGGCAGTAAAGAAACAAGCATATGAGAAACATGCAAGTATCAATAATTCTACATGCCTCTTTTAGCATCAGATTACCAAAATAAGCGAATGAAAGCTAATCAAATGTAAGTTTACAGAACACACTTCCGCAAACCTTGGGAAACCACAAAAAACAAGTATTTCCCACCACCAATATTACCAGTTCTACTGCATCAACATATAAGCCCTTCTTCTGCTGACTGAAAAGCCATATTTATACAACCCTTCTCCTCTTCCCATAGAATGAATGGTCAATGCTACACACTTTAAAGATAAAATTGTGAAGCCAGCAAAAGTAAAACTTTTCTAGATAACTCTCGGTAAGGAACGGGTTCCCCACTCCCCCACAACCAAGTTACTGCAGAAGGATGTTGTTGGTTCCCAGGATCTCATCCTGGCAGGATAGGAGAGCAGGAAATCAGAAGAATGCATGCCTAAACAGGTTTACCAGCACCCCTTGAATGAGCTCAGCAGAATACTGAAAATACTGCAGAAAGCAGGAATTAAAAAGCAATTTGATTAGTTAGTGAGACCACCGACAACCACCACCTCCATGGGGCAAACACAGAAAAAAAAAAAAAACCCAAGCCCACACAGCAGAAGGCAGGTGATGCCTTCTTTCTCTCATAAAGTGGGCATTTTGACAACAGAGAAAAGGTGGGTGAGGGCATCTCCTGGGTAATGGCCTCTCAGCACTTGTGTACAGTCCCCACAAAAAAAAGGTACAAAAAAAATCTGTCAATGAGAATTACAGGAGCTTCTCTAGCAGCTTATACTCAAAACCAAAGTGATAGACTACAGAAGCCTGCATCTCAGAAGTTAGCTGAAGACAAAAAGGAATTTATCTACCTACTCTAACTATTCCCCACTCCTAGTTTGAACTCCAGAAACATACAGGAACTGTATTCCTTTCAAACACCAGCTTGCATACATTTAACCACGACAGCTTAAATTACATACATACATAAATTCAAGTAATCTACAGGAGACATTAAATTAATACATATTCTATGTTTTCGGAAAGATGTGCAGAAAGCTTACTGACAGCAAAGTCCTTTCACAGTTGGGATTGATTTGCACTTTCAAGATAAAACAGTGTGGAAATACCTATTAAGCATCTGTTTTCTTGTTTGAACTGAACAGATGCTGAGTTTAAGCCTCAGAATTTGTCTATACAGGCACATTAGCACTCTGTAGGCAGTTACTGCCCAGCGTTTACCTAGCACCAGCTCCCCACCTGGGCTTGCTCAATACAGCGCCAAGCAGAGATGCTATTTCCAGTCCCCGAAGCAGCACCCACCCACACAGCACTCTGTCAACGCTGCTGGCCCTGACGAGGAGCAGAAGCTGTTAGCTCAGCAGCTGCCTTGGGCTGCTTCCCATTTTGGAGCCGGCACGAATCACGCCACAGCAGAGAGGGACAGACCCCAGGGCAGCCCTCACACGGGAGCTGCAGCAGAGCACCCTCCTTGCCATGCCCCACATTTCCCCAGCACTCCTGCCTTCAGCCAGGGAGGTGCAGTGAGAGATGCCATTTGCAACCGCTCCAGCCACTGCAGAAGATTATCAGAGACTGTTTTCAGATGAGCACAGGATGTGAACTAACCTCTGTGTTGATCTCTTATCTACAGAGCTGGGTTGTATTTATTTACGCTGCAAGATTTGGTGCTATCCCTTGCCAGTCATTTGGAGAGCCCCAAGGAGGATGGTGTGGCTGAAGCCAAAAAGCAGCACTCTTACAACATACTCCGTGGGCAGGCACAAGGGAAGTGTTATTACAATACAGATTGCTGCCCAGGTGTTAAATGCCTGGCTTTCTGTATTGTATACCCACATCTAGCACACAGGGACAATCTCCGCTCCCAGCACGCAGGTGTTCACAGGGAGCTGTCTCAAGAAACAGTGCAACTGCTTAAATATTTTATTAATAAATACAAAAAACCACATACAAGACAAAGAGCAAGGTACTGTCCTCAAAAGGAATGTGCCTGGACTCTGGGCATCAGTCCCATGCTTAGACAGCTGGTTCCCACTTCAGGTGCGGGAGGACAGGAAAAATAAAGGGGCTAGCAAGTACCTAAACATATTCAAATTTTCATCTTCATTGAAGATACTCAAGATATTTTACCCAAAGATTCAGAAATCCATCTAGAGAATCAGCTCTGCTTTTGCTACTTACAGATGTTGAGTCAATAATTAAAGCCCAGGGCTTAACTGTGCCTCTAAGGAAGAAGGAAAGAGCAAGAGGTGCATAGCACTGGGGAGAGTGATACCAGTTAACATGACTCATTCTTAGAGTTTCCAAATATGTTTATCTGCTAAAGCACTGGATCCAAGCAGCCTGACACCCACTAAGGGGTTAAAAATCAGAAGGTACACATCTTTAAACAAGCTACAAAAGGTTGCAATGAACTTCTAACTTAGAGAGGAGAAAAAAGAAAAAAAATCCTGTGGGTTAAAACGTAAGGCTGCTCACTAGAATACTAGGAGCAAGATCATGTAATTAACATGTAATAATAAAATGGTTTATTAAGATACACAGTGACACAAATTTAGTAGTGCATCCAATTTCCAAAATTAGCATCACCACAACATTTTATGACTACCATTTAGAAACATTCAGAAAAACTGAGGACACCCAGGACAGTGATAGGGGAAACATTTAAGCAGATGTTTCTGTCACAGAAGTTTTTTCCCCGCACCAACACACCTAAGAAAACAAGAAATAAGGTCTCTGCATTTGCTGAAGGTCAACTGCCTGTCTCTGATTTCAAAAACGTCCCTCTGTCTGAAGTTAGCATATCTGGCTTAATTCATAAGTTAATAAAATCCTTGTATCAATTCCAGTTTTATCTGGGTAAAGGTTTCTCCTCTCTGCTGCCTCTGCAGGACAGCGCTGGGATCAGGCTGGATTAACTACACTGCACTGTACAGATGTCCTTTCTAGTTTCTGACTCACAGTAAAAGCCTGGAAGGCCTCCACAGATTTCTGCTTTTCCTTCTGCCTCTCTAGCTTTGACAGTATTTGACACAGGAGCCCTCTTAAAATGCTGGCAATCGTTATTATTTAGCCAAGACCATGAGCAAGGCCTGGCAGTACCTAGGAAGACAGAGAAAGCCCAAGGTGAATGTAGAGACAGAGGGGTTAAAGGAACATTTCTGATGATGACAGACTGCCTGTAACCCATTAGCAGAGTTCAGGGTTGCTTGTCCAAGCCACATTCAACTCCAGATTTAAAACCCACATCTCCCCACAAAAGTGTTTTTCAAGCCATCTGCAGTTCAGGCTTTTCACAACAGCACATCCCAGCCCAAGACTTCTCTGCCCTCCCTCTGCAAAACCCCTTCATCCTGCAAGCCCTAGGATTTTGCTCTGTGTGCTGCCACTGCCACTGTACAGCCACAGAAAGGGTCCAAGTCACTTCCCAAATAACAGATGTGGATCTGTCCTCTCCATCTACAGGACAGCACATCTTCAGTATCACACAGAAACACAACTGCCCAACTCTATGCTTCTAATTTCCTTCCACAACATCATATGTATGTGGATGATTTTTTTTTTCTAGGAATATCTAACAAAATATATAGTGGTCTGATTTCCAAGTTTGTCATTAACTTGGAAAGGAGCAGTTCTCAAACACAAAGGATGGGGAGCAGTGAGGACACAACATACCAACCCCAGGGGTGTTGCCAGGGGCAAAACCATGCACTCAAGCCACTCCTCAGAGCCCATAAAGTGGCTGAGACAACACAGGGAAAAGGTAGTTTAAAATAGAAAATTTTAACTTGTGTTCATTTGAGGAAAAAAAGAAGAGGGGGGATGTCTTCAGCAATACAACAAACTACACAGCTTGTCTCACAAAGTTCTAGCCTCCTAAGTTTTTCATCTGACATTTCATGTGCATTTTCTTACTTCAAATTATTAAAGGGCTCTCCATGAATGCTGCAATTATGTGCTGTAAGAAAAGGAAAAACTCAACAACATTGCTTAAGAATGAAAGCATCTGCATCAATAGTTAATGCTTAGTAGCTATTCTTGGAAGCATACCCATACTGGCATGCTCCTAAAGCACAGATATATTCCATATAAATTTTTAAAAATCTAGTGCTAGCCAGTTTTAGAGACTTTTAACTTCTTCACTGTAATGTTTGCATCATGCTTTATATCTTCCAATCACTGTAAATGAGACGACCAATAGAGCAGCATATAATGTTTTAATTGACATGTGTCAGGAAAAACCAAGCTGTACTGCAAAAGCAATTAAAGTAATGTTTTCTGTACCACAATAACTCAGATTTAATCCTAGCATACTGGCAGGGAACTTGCATAAGTAGATTAGGCTGCTTTCAGTACAATATGCCAGATACAAGACAGCTTTACTAGGAATTCTCACTGCCAGGTTAGTGCCAACCTCTACAGGTTTAAACACAGTTTGTTCTTTCTCCACCATGAAGGATCTCTCTGCACCATGTTCATTCATATACCTTCATGTAGAACTGGATCTTGTCTCCCCTTCTGTACAAATAGGAAGGGTAGAACTGAATGAAGGGGACTTTAATAACTGAGCAAGCAATATTATCTCAATTTCTAATGTCACAGCAAATCAAATGCCAATTGATTTGGAATGGACCAGGTGACTCCCTCTACCTGTTTTGCAATTGTGGTGTTTTTACAAAACAACGCAGAAATAGCACAGCTGCATGCACTGTCTAATGTCATTGCCTTAAAAAGAAAACCCAAACAACCAGCTACAGTAAAGGGAGAACAAAGGAAGAAATATAGGATGCCAGTCAGGAATTGAAAGAGATGTTTAGCAGAGAGTTAAATTTGTTAACCAGCACTGCTGTCTTGGCAATGATCTAATCACAGTGTCCAAACACCCACAGGAACCTAAGAAAATATCTCCTATTCAAAGCATATCTGGTAGCTACGGCACTTAAATGAGACGGGGAAACCCACACAAGCAAGCAGCCAGCCTGTAAGCTGAATCCAAACTAGTTCAAATTAAGACACCTTTTGAACAAAACCTCTCAGAAACCACTGAGAACTCAAAGGAAAACGTAAATCCTTCCATCTCCAGTGTCCTCTGATCAGGAGCTGGCTGCGTGCTTTACCCGAACACAGGTTAGGGTGTTTGTTATTGAACTATATAAGTAAAGCTCAGTTTAAAGATAAAGAATACTAAATGACCTCATCTGGCCCTCCTTTCTGTCTTTTTACATGTACGACATCAGTAAGGCATGTGAAGTGTTGGGACTAAGTGCCACTGCGCAATCTGTGGCCTGGGACTGAGCATTCACTTCATTTGCTGGAAATGAAAGAGAGGATGATGCTCTTCCTGGCAGATGGTCAGGGCTCTGCAATCACAAGCTTTTATGACAAGGCTTTTTACTCTGCAACCTCCATTTGTATCAAGTTTTTGCACACGCTTGTCAAGTTCAGATACATACCTAAAGAAGAGGCACATTTTTAAGTGCACTGTAAACCCACGAAGCACAGAAGGGTCTTTCATTTATACATATGACTGCACTGTGCTGTTCTATTAGACAGAGATCTTTCCTTAATGCCTCCATAATGATTAATACACCAGAAAGAGGCAGGGAAGTAAAGAAGGGCAGAGATGAAGTCCTTGTCAAGGGAATGGCTGACAGTGAAGATGCAGATAAGGTGACTAGGACTCTAATTTTGTGTGCCTATGTTCAGTTCCAAGCCATCAATCTTGCTCTTTCAAGACCATGAATTCTGTACCCAGATTTCAATAGAAACAATGAAGGAACAGAAGTGGAAGCACAGTACAGCTCACATCTATCTGAAAAGACATGCAGCCTAACTTCATTTACACAGAAGACTTGCATTGGTTTTTGTGTGCTTTCAACAGTTTCCCAAAGGTATTAAACAGGAAGAAACCAATTAGACTTAGTCTTCCCATGATCAGTGCAATACAAGTGTAATACTAAGTTGCCTCCAGAGCCTATAGAAGAAAAACACCCTGTACAAGCAATTTAAGTTATGAGTTTTAGACACAGAATTAAAACCAATTCAGGCACAACTCAACTATATAATCTCAATAAGAAAGACAAATAATTCAGAATTGCACTGTTCACTCAACCTCAGACACCACTACTTGAATATTGATTGAAATATATAAGCATTACTTTCTTTACTCTTGGCACCTCTGCAGCACATGGGATTATTTCTTCTCCCTTCATTTTACAGATGGGCAGCAGCGCTTTATGCACAGATGCCTGTGAGGGCCAACTGTTAATCCCTCAAAATTCCCATCTGAAATTTATCCCTCATACGTCAGACCTTTCTACTCATACCAACTTGCTTCTTTTGCTCATATCTGTAACACAGCTGCTGCTCTTAGGCTGTTCCAGCATCACACTGGGTTTGGAGCTCCCAACCATCAAGAGCAGGGCAAAACAAGTTTGATGCCATTTCTGCTTTCCTCTCTCTCTTTCTCCCTGATTTTAAAGAACTGCCCTCAACTGCATCCCAAGGACTCAGACCACAGCAGCCTAGTGCAGTATGTAATCAGCCAGAAAGCATAGTGTTTCTCCAAGTTCCCTTCTCAGCACACAGAACTCAACATTTTGAGTAAACAGAGACCATTGCTACAGATGTGTCGCTCTTAAGGCTTTTTAACTATTCATCTATTTACCTTCCTCTGCCCTTGGCTACCCTCCATACCACTCAGGGGCTACTATTCCCTGAAGAAATACAGAAAATAGTACCTGTATTTTAAGGCAGATCTTTCTGTAGCTTCTAGCTCTACCATCCAGATACCTCTGATAAAATACAAAAGGCATCTAATATATATCCACCCAAAACATAAAGCCTTAAGTTTAATGAAAATAAGCCAGTATTTACCTATAAAGAACTCACAAAATACCATGCTGGAAAGGTGACAACAGAGATCAGTCCCAGTAGACACAATATTTACATCTTAACAAATGACAGATGTCTCCAATAGAATAAGAGCAAAGGAATAGCATTTAACAGACTTCCTTGTCTGAGAAGCTTGAGGATTTACATATAACAGACTTTTTGTGACCAAAACATGCTCTGTCATTACCACCTGTTTGTTACATGATCATAGGAAAAACATTCTGGCAAAAAAAAGCTCTCTATAAGCAGGACTGTATGTAGAACCATGAAAGCCCACTTAAATTTGAAGAAGCTAATAGATACAGAACTGGATACAAGCTGCCAACCCCAAAGGAGCTGGATAAGCATATACAGTTTAAAATCTTTTTGTTTACAGCTTGCTGTGAGCAAGCCCCACACTCCTAGAAATGAGCCTTCAGACTGAGACACAGACTTTAAAGAATATAGGATTTTAGAGAAATTAAAATTTTAGTTATAAGCCTTATAGTTCTTGAAGTTAATTAAAAGCTTTGTAGTTAGTTAAAGAAGATTAGGCTTGAGTTAACTTTTTCCAAATAATTGATTGCTTGTCAATTTTATGTTTGTTTAGCTGTGCTT
>VZUI01067785.1:0-27163 GCA_013401135.1 Cettia cetti | reverse complement strand
GGAGAAGATGGACTCAGCTGTTCTGGAGCTCAGGAGCCGATGATGGCAGACCCTCTCAGGACCGCAGCCAGTCGAGCCAAACCGAGAATTCTCCCCGCAGCAGCAGCAGCAGCAGGAAGCAGGCCAAAACCAGGAGTCCCAAGAGCAACTGCCCCCCACCCCTTCCTTTCCTGCCTTGGACAAGCACCCATAAGCACCCAGCAATTAGTTCCCTTGGCAACCCAATGGGGAAAAATTCCACAAACAACAACAAAAAAAAAACAAATTCAACCCCCAACAATCACAAGTATGGATTTAGAGGTATGTTTATGCCAAATAAAGGCTTTATTCAATTGCTATGATTTTTCTAATGCAACAACAAAATGAGCAGTAGAATATTGGCATTTTCATCAGTTTTTCACCATAACCACCTTCTATCTAGCATTCAACATCTAACACCCCCACTGGATTTAGAAACATTTCTGGTTATTTCTAGAACCCTAAGATAATTAACCTATCAAGCCCCAAGTTTAACTAAGGTTTATCTTACTTTTCCTTTACGGAGAAGAGACCAAATTTTACACAGAAATGCCATATTAAGTGTGCCACTACACTGGCTGCCATAACTCAAAACTACTTCATGCCCTCCTCACACCCCACCTGGATCACTGCATCCAGATCTGGGGTTCTGAGCACAAGAAAGCCACGGACCCTGTTGGAGCAGGTTCCCAGGAGGCCATGGAGATGCTCAGAGGGCTGGAGCACCTCTCCTACGAACATGGGCTAAGAGCTGCAGTTGTTCAGCATGGAAAAGGCTCCAGGGGTTATAACAAATGAGGGAGAGAGACTTTTTAGAGGGGCAGATAGTGATAAGACAAGAGGGAATGGCTTTAAACTAAAAGAAGAGGCATTTAGATTGGGTATTAGGAAGAAATTCTTTACGGTGAGGGTGATGAAACACTGGCACTGGGTGCCCAAGGAAGCTGTGGATACCACATGCCTGGCGTTCAAGGCCAAGCTGGGTGAGGCTTTGAATAACTTGGTCCAGTGGAAGTGTCCCTGCTCATGGCAGAGGGTTTGGAATGAGATGATCTTTAAGGTTTCTTCCAACCCAAACCAGTCTATGATTATGTAATTTAACACATCTTTAACACACCTTTCACGTCTGTCTTAATGTGCAGGCCATTGTCAAGT
The DNA here is from genome assembly GCA_013401135.1 of Cettia cetti. NCBI lineage: Eukaryota > Metazoa > Chordata > Aves > Passeriformes > Sylviidae > Cettia > Cettia cetti. Next base: position 25,990 of record VZUI01067785.1, on the reverse strand, counting down.
ATTACAGATCAGCTTTGAAGTTTACTGTCACAACTGAGGAAGGTTCAGGCATCCTCAAAACTACTTTCATGAAGGTTACCTTTTTGCTGGAGCAAAAAGGTTCAGATGCTTTTAAAAATCCTAACTAGGGTGACTGACACATGCCCATGGACTCTCAGAACTTGACAGGACTTCTGAAATGTCAGTTCTTTAAGACTTCATCTTTATTTAGTCTTCACATTTAAGCAAGAAATTAAAAAACCTTTTTAAAAAGTAAGCCTTCTGTTTGAAAAAGTGCTTCAGAGGCATCCTGAAAGAATTACCTCAGGGAATTGCCAGAGGCTGAATATGAATTTGATATCTGCATTTTTTAAAAAGACTTAAACTAGGCATCATTTACAACCTCTTGCACAACTCTGGGACAACTTCTTTGTTATGAATTGCAGCTCCATTCATTAGCTACACTTAAGAGTACAGAGAATCCTGCAAACAGGCACTCAAGTGCACGTGTCCTAAAAGGAATATCCAAAGATATTAAGTCAACTCATTTAAGTCAAGTGAGCAGCAAGTAAGCTCACAGCAGAAGTACACACAAAGCAGTCAGTCCAATTCCCAAAGCAGTCAGTCCAATTCCCTAGGGCTATGTATGAAACCAAGAATAAATTATGATTCTGTCCTATTGCTCAAGAAGTTGATAATTCAAATATTCAAATGAAGTCAACTTTCCATGAAGCATACTGAATACAGAACTCACTCAAAATTGTGGTATACAAAAGACATTAAATATTTATTAAATTACAGCAGCTTTAAGCAGGAGAGTTAAAAACTTTAAAATATCCAAATTTTGGATTCATGACTTTTCTTCATGATAATCAGTGGGTCCCTGGGATATCTGTTGGCACTTTTAAGAGTTCTTCAACTTCTTCCTGTAAAGCCTCAGCTTTTTCACTCAGCAGCATCTACAACAAGAAAAAAAACACAGAAACAAGAATTAGAAAACAAATACAAACAAAGCATTAGCTATGACTCTTAGATTAAAACACCAATGTATCTTTCCAATCTTGCACCTGGGTCTGTAAAAGACTTCTGCTGCTGCTCCCACGGCCACAGCAGCTTTGCCTCAAAGGACCAGTATTTTTTTGCCAATAAGCGTACACCCACATAAAAGCAGTCACACAAAAATTTGTACAGCACACAGATGGTTTTCTGGATTCTGCCATCATGTAATACACCAAATTTACAGAACACGAACTGTTTTGTCTGGAACTATTCAGGAACATTTTTAACCTTAGATATTTATTTTCCACGTTGGAATAAACATTTTTAAGTTGTGCTTGCCAAGCTGACAACTTCCTTTATTTGAAATTTCTTACTGCAGCATTTTACACCAGATGTACAGGACTCCTGATGTTAGCAGTCGTTTAATCCACTGTCCTGAACTGTTTGTTGCTGGCATGGAGAAGAACAGGACCTCATGCAAGCACTCTTCTAACTTCCCAGTTAGAGAAAACTCCATGAATTTAGTGTCTGAGTGTGAGTAGGGTAGATTGCTAGATTTGTCATTGATGCAAATAAGGAATCTGCATATATCCCTTTCTTTTGGCTCACACAGCAGCAAACTAAAAAAGCAGCAAGAAGCCTACAACAACATTATCTGAACATGAACTTTTAAGTGTACAACCCCCAAAGTTGGCATGCTTACTTTGTGAGAATGTGCAAACCAAAACTTTCTAACTGACTGCCTTATTTTTACACTGACCACCCATCCTTTTATTCTGGATATTCCCTTACTTCACCAAGAGCTTGCTCTTTTAGTAGAATCAAACATGAAGCCAATACCATTGCAACAGCAGATGATGAATGGAGATGGAGAATACCATCCTTTGATAAAGTACTTACTGTATTTTTGTTTAGACACAACTCAGTGTTTGTTACAGAACCTGCATATTCAAAATAGAAAAGACAGGAAAGAATAACAGGGTGTCACAGCTGGACACAAAAGGAAGAGCCTGACTCCAGGTAGAAAGTTAATCAGAAGGCTAATTTATTTTTCACACAGCTCCTTTTTATAACATGCTGCACTAAAGAACCATATAATTGGTTAGAAAAGACAACACTTCTCTTCATTTGTTAAATAATAAAAACAACATCTGTGAGAGAATTATTATAAGAAATCTATAAGTGTTTATGCAAAACAGAAGACTTATTTACTTTTCACTGTCCTTGAAAGGAGTCCTTCTCTCACAAAAGAATCAGCCACTAATTGGGCTGAAAATTTCACAAACTCAGAAAATCAGACCCACACAGGGCATCACAAAAGCAACCTAAATAGGCAAGGTTAACCCTGCACTTTCTTGGTTTCCATTTCTACAACCCTACAAATTCTATTTTTTGTCACAACTACCACACTGGCAGAACTGAGAATTTCAGGTATCAAACAAGCTGTCAAGCATTTTTGCCCCTTACTGCCCCTCTGAAAAGCAGCACCACTTGGCACTATCCTGTACACAACAGATGGTTCCTAGTACAGATCAGCATTTGGATCACAAACATCCACTAATGCCTTTAGTAATAAACATAATCCTTCCCTTTTAATGCCATTCAAACATCCATTTTTGGTATATTGGAGTTCTGAAGCAGGTTTTTATAGCTTTGCTTCTAATTCACCTTTGCAGATGAAACGATTTGTTTGGCTTGACGTCGTGACAAGTGCTCAATCATCCTCACCAGAGTTTCTGGATTTGAATTAGCCAAGTGTGCTAAAGTTTTGTACCCTGCATTGTAAAGCTGTTTTGCTCGTGCCTGAAAGTACAAAATTGTGTTAGATTATCAGAACAGGAAATAAGAATTACTGCCAATCTCTGCACCAACCTCAAACATTTCAATCTGCAAGTGATTGCTAAAGACAAAGTTCCCAACAGGTCTTTGCATATTTCTGTAAGGATCTTCTAACTAAAATATGTAAATTCTTATTCCTCTTTACTTCCATGAACTGAAGAATCCTTACCACAAAAGAAACTTGGACTCTGTTTTCCAACTGACTATACAGCTAAATTATTGTCCAAATACAATATTTTCATAGTTGCTGTGGCAGCAGCCAGAAGACAAACATTGGCTCCAGCTCCCATTTCCTCAACAGATCACTTTTCCCCCGAACCTCCAGTAGAATATCTGCTGAATTATGCTGAATTCCCAGTAACAAATTAGCTTGGTCTCCCAGATATACTTGAAAGGCACAGTAATATTTAGCACACAAGTTAACATTGTAAAGTGTCATCCAGCCAGGTTTACTGACCTCTAGAACCCCTGCTACCTCCATCAGAGGGATGAGCTCTGTCTTAACACAGTATGTCAACTGCTTGGTGAGTTCTGTCAGCAAGGCTTTATAAACCCAGAATTCTTCCAATTCCTGCAGAGACAAAGATTGCTAAAAATCAGCTCCAAAGTTCTGTATTTGGGAAATATGACTGACAAAACTCTGCTATGGCAACAAGCATATATTTGGCTTTTAGATGGGGGAAGCGCTATTATTTCTAGTCATCCTTTCAGGAGAGTTGCAGAGGTGTATTCAGCATTCTTCAGCTGAACATCCCAAACCTGGGGCAATTCTGAAGGATAAGCAATGCATTATTTCAATTATTTCGCCAACAGCACTGGCAGTGATCAATGCCCTGTACAATTTGTATATTTTCACATTCTCAGAGCATAAAGCTTGCTTTTACTATCAGAAATGTCACTGAATGAACATGCTTTGCTCAATACAAAAAACAACATAGAACAGGAAAGGTGAAGAAACATTTTTGCACAGGAAAGGTGAACTATCACACCTGTATTCAGTTAAAAAGTAAGAGAACAAAACTCCAGATTTTGCAAAACCAAGCCACAAAGAATTTCTTTACCTTCTTGTAACACAGTACCTCACAGAAATGTAGAAGGCAGGATGCAAAGGAGGCAGCAGAATTGAGGAGATTTTGCACATATCCCCGGGACATGTTAAATTTCTCTGAAACACTCCATATATTGGTCTCTTTCAGTAGGGCATAGAGGACAAATGTCAGGTAGAACCTGTTCACCACAGCATTGTCCACATTCTAGGAGTAAGACAAGCTAGAATTCAGAGCCAGTATCACGCTGCAGATGTTCTGTTAGTACTACAAGGCAAATCTTTTAATCTCTACTCCCTTCACAACTTTAAACATTTCTATATTACACACAAAGACATTAAAACATTAAGAAAACCAACCAATGAGATTAAAAGAACTTTAATAACCAGAACAGCAATAAACAGCACTACCAGAAAAATAATCTGGAATTTGTAAATAATCAAATGAAATCATTAACTATCATATTAGGTATGAGAAATCTCCAACCTACCTTTCTGACGGCTTGACCAGAAGCCTTTTTTGTAATAAAGCTTTCAGGTACTCCCACAATATCTGCTACTTTTTGCTCTGCTGCACTTAGCTGGTTGAACTAAAATAAATAATCATAAAGAATCTTGAGCTATTTAGTTCTCTTAATATTATAGAAAACACAAGTGTATTGTTTACAGTGCAACGTTTTTCAGTATCTCTATATAATCAGTAGAGTAGTACTAAAGTCACCAGTCACAGGCAGCTCTGAAGCTTCTTTGCCTTTGTTTTAAGTATCTCTAACTGTCCATCTCTGAATGTCTCATTTTAGCAGAATTAAATAGATTTTATTTACCCTAGTAGAAAAAAAATAGCATATTTGCCATCAGATTATTACCCCACTTCATGTCCTATGCATGAAATTGAATACACAGGATTATTGAATGCCCCAATGCATGTTTGCTAGCAATTTCTTACCTGTCTCAAGTAAATCATCCAATCTGGGCTACAGGTAGAAGTCATATCATAGGGAGTTGACAGATATAGAAGATGAAGATTACTCTCGAGAACCAGACCCTCCAAACCCTTCTTTAATTCTCTGTACAGAAGATTGCAGTATGCCAAATCTATCGAGCCTAGAATAAGCACACAGGGTAAGAGTAAGCACAATTATAAACAGGTACACAGAGTTAAATTAAGTACATTTTAACATAGAATCAGTATTGTCTTTACCTTCCACAAAAAGCTTGTCCTGCCATCTGAACTGGAGAGAAATAGCTGTAACTTGAATAACGGTTCTAACCTAACATAAGCAGTGAAGCAAGGCTGAGGAGAAGCAGTCACCTATTTTCATGTATGTTCATTCTGTATGGTTTTGGACTGCTTGTGAAATACCTTGGCTTTACTGAAATACTGTAATAATGCTGTAGATTGAAGGAACCCTTCAAACTCATCCTATTTCAATTACATTCCATTACCCAAAATCTTTATGATATGACAGGAAAACAGAACTTCCTGATAGATTTTTTTATTACAATTTGTCTACATGTCATGTACTCCCTTTCCCTCTTAAGCTTTCTGAGAAATCCTTCTGTTTACAATAACCAGTTCATAACAATTAATTGTAAAAAAAGGTCCTGAGCCACTTTGATTACAACCACTAGATCAAGTCTTTAAGTGGTTTTTTAGGAGTACAGTTCTGGTTTTGCTCCCAGTGGTATCAATATTATCACACTTAATTCCCATCACATTCAGTCATGTGCTACTTCACTCCCATTTTCAGTCCACTACATCACGTAGTAAAACTCTTTCTCTACAATTTAATTTTCATTGCAGTTTAATAGTAAGAATAAAAAGCCTTACCCTTATATGTAGCTTTACCCAAGGGTGTGATTGTCAGGGTAGATTTGGAATTGTGGTCCTTCTCAGATATTCTTCCTTTTAGGAGTCCTTTTTCTATTAGATTTGCCAGCCCATCTTTAATTATCTCTGAGAGGCTCTTCTCTTCAGACACCAGCTGCTGCTGAACACCCAGCAATGTGCAGCACATAAAATTGTCCACTTCCTCATGGGTAACTGCTATCTGCACCAGTTTGGGAAGTGATTAGCATAATTAAAGTTATAATTTCACATGTTTAATGAGACATAGGAAACATTACTGAATAAAGAAAGAGTTCATGTTTCTATAGAAATACATCCCAATAAACAGAATGATAGATACTCAGTGGTGGATCTGATGGCCTGTTCTCCATCTGTTCTATTATTCTAGCTACTGCATCATGTCAACTTGTTTCCACTGTTTCTATTTGTATTTTGAATCAAGCATCAGAAATAGAAATACTAATATTCTATTGTATAATAAGGTAGATATAATTTTTGCTTTTACACATAAGGTGTTACACGTTCACTTGTGTTACATGATCACTTATTGAGTTAAATGAAAAGATCTAATTAGATAAGGACAAAAACTTGATTAAAGCTGTTCTTAACTTGCAAGCCCAAGTGTTTAAGCAGTCTGTCCTTTTCTATAGAACCAACAGGTGACATTTTCTTGCCATTTCCAAGCACTTAAGTTACTCACAGAGAAGAGTTAACTGATACCTTCAGTCCAACCAAAGATAACAACAGGCTCTGCATTCCCTTGGTCAACTCCAGCAGAAGATTGCTGTAGCAGTTCTCCAAAGGACTGTGAACTAAATCCTGAACCTAAAAGGGGCAAGGAATAGATTAGTACAGAGGAGTATTGCATTAATTTTACACTTCAAATAAAATCAAACCTGATATGAATGATTCAGCTTATTAAGAAAATAAAGGTAAACATTTGAAAGTTTACAGTTCCCATCTGAAAACAAGCCACATAAAGGTAGTTTGAAGGTATTATTACATACTTACAACTTTAAGAGATGAACAAAAATTAAGCTAGGCAGCTTGTCTCCTCCTGTTTATTCCACTATCTTAAACCAGCAATTTAAAATACTAACAGCTTTGTAAAAGTTACCAAGTGTTTGTCTTTTTCTTGCACTATGAGAATACTTTCTCCAGCACTGTCAATACCAGCTCGACCAGCTCTGCCAATCATTTGTTTATACTGGTTCTTCTTCAGGAAGTCATTGCCAACATAAGGAGCTCTGAGAATCACCCTGCAAAGAAGTCTTGAATAAGTTATGCTTCATATTCAAATTACTAAAGCAGTAATAAAATGTTACAAATTCAAATTAATTCTTTTTATGTGCCCCTTACCTTGTAACTAATAAAAATCAAATGCACCTCTTTGGACAGATGTGTAAATCAATTGTAAAGCATTAAACTATTTAAGGTGTATTAAATGTGCTCACAGAAGTGGATTCCTAGCAAACAATCTTTGTCCACACAGAGTACAGCAGCTCTATCATCAGAACTTGTAGATGAAAAGATAACACATTTTTGTGTTAAAACATATTCCAACTGTAACTCCTTACAAAAGGTTTATTTTACCATTTAAACATTGTTCTTAGGAAGGTATCTAAAAAAACCACTGTTCTCTTGACTAACAATTCTAAAACCACTGCAGCAATTTTCAATTTATTAAAACTTCCTTAATCCATTTAAGGATAAGTGCTCTTCAGGGATATACTCCGAGGTACTTCCTACTGATTCACATTTCCTACATAAACACTGTACAGTCTTGTGTCCCAAGTTGAACCACAAAATCCCTTGTACTTCCAATTTGCTGGTAAAAGCACAAACACACTTTAAATAGCACTGAGATTTCCAACTTAATAAAGAATTTATTTTTTTTTACAAAGCAAAAAAATCAATGCAGAAATTAAATGTTTTGGCTGCTAACCTTCTAGCTGGCAGGTTGACTCCAGCAGCTAGAGTGGCTGTGCAAGCAAGCAGACATAGGACACCTGAAGAATAAGCTTCCTCTATGCTTTTTCTTTCATCATTTGTAAGGCCACTATGGTGATAGGCAATACCAAAAGGGATTGTTTGCTTCAAAACAGGACAGACAGCTCCATTTCCAATACTCTTTAGGTTCTTGATGAGATCTTGTTTTTCTTTCTCCCTGTGAGCTCTAAATTCTCTTGGAGGAGGAAAAGCATTTCTTTAGACTTTGATCAACCATTAACTAAAAAGAAAATAAAACCCAAGAGATATGCTTACTGTCTGCTTCTGTTCACCATCAATTCCTCTAACATCTAAGTTGGAGAAATACTTATTTCCAGTAACTTTGAAACAGCAATACACAGGAGGCTGATTTAGTTGCAATAGAACCTTTCTTGTTTGGAAACACAGGAACAGAAGGGATCAAATACTGGCTGCTTTAGATTTTACAATTCAGACTCCAAAGTGAGTATGAGATTTAACAGAGATATAACACTGACTACCAAAGTACATGACCAAATACCAGGATATAGAGAAAAAACGTTTGTTCTCTAAGCTTCCAGAAACCAGTGCCAAAGGGACATAAAGTTAGATTAATTTAGTATGCTTTTCCTTCTTCTCTTTAGTATTTGCCCTCTATCAACCATCTTTTTCAATTGTTTTGGTATAAAAATAAGATATTTTAAAAGAATTTATTCAAAAGGTCTTTCGCAGTTTGCTATCACTTATGCAGTTAGCAGCTTTATATGATTCCATGTTCAAAGCATTTACTTCTAATCACCAGAGAAAGACACTTGCAAAGCAGAGGACAATAAATTCTAAATTGTAAGCAATTATTTCACATATAATTAAATAAAAAAGAGAGAGAAACTTACTTCTTCAGGTACTTGCACACCATTGAAGCCACATTTTCACAATTCTTTTTAGTGGGACAAAAGATTAGGCAGGAATATTTAGGAATAACTTCAGTAACCAGTGCAATGATGTGGTCAGGATCTGCTTTCTCCAGATTACTAGAATACTGTAATAAGCGCAGATTGACAAATATTTAAACTTAGGAATTAAGTCATAACCTAAATATTCAACACTTGTTGTCAACCATTGCTTGAATACTCCCATTGGATTTAATGTGATGTAATTCGCAGAAGTTTTAGGATAAGCTCTTCTCCCAATCCTCACTTGAAAGAAATCTAACTTGAGGGATACATGGATACACAAATTCTGTGCTTTTTCCCTTAATACTTCATTTACTTTTAGCAACACTTATGATACTGGCAGTCTACCATTAGACATATTTTTCTTTGTAAAGGTTGAAATGAATTCCTACAAGGCAGCAATAAGATGGCAACACCCCCAAAAGTATTCTTCCTTCAGTTTTTTCTGAGAGTGATCAACTGTTCAGAAAAATCTACCCCCAAACATAAAACCTTGAGCATTTGGAATACTCAAACATGTTACTCTTCACATGTCAAAACACTGAAGAAACCTCCACCTTGAGGAGTAAAAAAGAAGTGACAATCAGGTTAAGCATTCAGTATTTTAAGGCTTTTTTCCTTCCCAAAGCCTACCACTTCTTTCTAATGGGTACCACAAATGAATTATCATGCTTAAGTAATTACTCTAGTAAAAGGCCTGTGAGTAAATCAATGTAAAATAATGCATTTCTCAACAGTTCAAAGAAACTGTAAGCACTTTGTTCTTACCTTGAAATTAAGGAGACGTGAAAAAGTAAAGCCATTTTCTGTTTTGCTGTCAACTGCATAAATGGTGTCTTGTATCTTTATGTATTCCTTTAATTCTACCTAGCAAGATAGAAGCCACAAAGAGAAACTTTAGTTAAATTACTCAGTTTACCCTAAAGCTATGCTGATGTATAGCTACAGCTTTTCTCTAAGCATCACATGTCATAGACATACATGCACATAAGCACAGGCTTTACAATTTTTAAGGGAATTTAATTGTTTTAATTATTTGCCTTGATAAAGCATGGAATCATAATGAAGAATGCCAAAATTGTATGAACCATGGACTGTTTATAAACCATGCAGTCCTGACAGCATACAAGAACCAGCAGTACAGATTCTAGTTACACCAAATGGACAGCAATGATTAATCACAGTAGCTGTAATTTAGGAATTGCTTAAGTTGAAATAAATGCCTTAGCAGAGCAGTATAAAGGTTATTGCATTTGTGTATTTAGAAGTACATAGTGCTATTTATTGTATTGTTAGCAATTAGAGAGCAATAGCAAGCCTTACATTATACTGTGCAATTAAGCACAAAAGCTGTGATGTAATCCTAAATAGATTTACTATGATTTTAAAGGCAAATATCTTCTTTACTAGTTCCTGGTATCTTGTATACAGACCGGTCTGAAATTGTTAGAGTAGTACTCTGCTTGCAGGAACTTCTGCAGGTCTCCAACATTATTTAACGTTGCACTCATGCCAATGATCTGTGTCTTTTCTGTAAAACAGAAGGTGAGATGAATTTATTGTCATATTACCAATTTTTAACACTTCTGTTCAGTATTAAAGTCATGAGACTCCTTCTTCATCACTACTCTTTTCAAAATGCCAGAGCAGCACATTTGAAGGGAAAGGCTGCAACTAAAGAAATACTAATTCACGAAGAAATAATTCTAGGTTACAAAATACTGAGACTAAAATGTAAAAAAACCAAGCACTTAATCGGATGCTCAGACTCCTACAAATAAATGGAAGACATTTGACAATACTCAGGGTTTCACAGAAAAGTATCAAAAGAGCTTCAAAAACACCCTAATATTTTTAGAGGGTCAATCAACACTTAAATGAGTAAATGCTGTTAATACATGGAGTCATGCCATGTTTTTCAAAAGCAGCCAAAGCAGCAGAAGTCCAGAAAATGAGAGTGTGACTTCTCTCAAAGAGGCCACAACTACGAAACGTTAATGACATTAACTGTAGCCATGACTTACTACTGGTGTAAAGAATTTTTGCCAGAGTAATTTCCAGCGTTGCTCCACGACTTCCCTCCCCGAGCATATGCAGCTGTGCACAGAAGGGAAAAAGAAAAGGCAAGAATGCTATCAAGTTGAGAGTATTTCTAAAAAAACCTCCAAAATATATAGACCTAAAGAAATACTATAAAACTGTCTTTGTTGGACTTCCCCATGATATTCTTTGTGTAAATTTGGATTGCTAAGTCCGGATGTATAACCTCACTTAAAAAGCATCTAAGAATCACAGAAAAACAGACTCATGGGCAAATGTAGACAACAAGATTTACCTTCCATTTAACTAGACCACAACTGACACAAACAGTTAACTCCTGAAAGTAAACAGTGTGGAGATCCTTGTATTCACCTCCCTGAGGCAATTTTAAACAAAACATGGTTTAAGCAACACTAGGAGTAAAAACATTCCTAGCAGCCAGCTTAGTGCTTCAGCTGCTCTCTGTTTAGAAGCTACAGTGCCAAAGTATGGTGAGTCAGCCTGAAGAATTCCATGAATTAAGATCCCTGCTAGATCTTATACACATTATTCAACCCCACAATCAACCCTTGGCAGTGCAACTCAGCCCCACCACTGTAAGGAGCAATTCTCACAGCCAAACATTACTTGGTATTTCTTTTTTTGTCAATGTTTCACTGGGTCATTAATACCAGACACAAACTTGCATGGCTTCACACCTAAGAGTTCTAGCCTTCATAAAGTACATTCCATACAATTAAAATCCTTCATGCTTTTTTACAACCTATTAGAGACTTCTAAATGACAAGTTGTTATGCAGGAATTCACCATCAACCACTACCACAGCATGTCTCACAATACAAATCTATTATTCTGAAATAGCAATAAAAGCTTCACTTAAAAAAAACAACCAAAAAACAACTTTCAGAACTACAGAATTATGTGCCAATTCAGAACATAGAAGATAAAAGTAATTTTCATGATGAACACTCTAAGCCAAACCAAGAAGGCAAAGAACAGTTTCTTCCTAAATGATTGCTTATTAGAACTCTAAAAGAGCTTGCATATGATAAATCTGAGTATATCTCATGGCCTACCTCGTCAACCACAACCAGGCCAAGGTCACAGATTCTTTCTGTTTCAATTAAGGAGTTCACCAGAGAGTGTCCTTTTTCTATAGTAGCAATATAAAGAGATTTTTTTACTCTCCTTTTGACTGGTGGAAATCGTCCTTTACTTCCCGCATATTCTTCAACCAGGAAGCCCAATTCTATCCCAAAACTCGATAAACCCCTAACCTATAAAAGAAAATCAATTAGAGAACAAATTCACACTCATTTTGGAGTTCATTTTCCATTTTTGGAGCTCAAGAACTCAATGTACAGAAAACCAAGGCATATCACACAATCAGCTGCTTGAATTAGTGAAAACATATTAGCTAAGAATATCTATTGCAGCTACAGATTTGAAGTGTCTATACATATTATGAAGTTGTTCTCTAAAACTTATCTTTCCCTTTACATCAAAAAACGTTAGTTTTTATTTCAAGAGCATTTCTTCAACAAGTTGGGCAGCACAGCTCTTAGGCTGCAGAACTAAACAAAACATGCCCAAAAGCCATTATTTCAAAATTCAGCCCCCTTTACTTCATAACTTAACATCTTCACCTCATGATTTGAGGTGTCTGTTCCATTGCAAAATTACTGACCCTCAGAGCAGCATTTAGGAGAGGTCACTCACTTCCCACCATATATTCATAAAAACCTTGCTGAAAACCAGGCAAGCAAGTAAACAAAGCATATCAGGAAAGATTTATGTCAAACAAAGCAGTACCAGAAACACTGTATCCACACCTTTTCTTGGACAATGGCAACATATGGCAGGATCATCAGAACATCCTTCTGCCTGCAGAGTAATTCTTGGAGAATTATTATTTCAGCTACAAGAGTTTTTCCACCACCGGTTGGCAATGAGTATATCAAATTCCTCCTTTGCTGCAGGGATTCTAACATTAGGCAATCATGCTGCCACCCTGCAAAATAGAAAGGGAACTATCAGCAAACCCAGGGGCACATGAGTTGATACCGAAATGCCTCAAAAAAAAGCATTTAAAGCCTTCAGTGATGGTGACTTTCAAACTATTCTGTAATCCAGATGGATACCATCCACCCATTCCATCCATATGAAACACCAAAATAGCCACTTCCTAAAACAGGACAACTACTTTCCAACATGGTTTACATTATGCATTACCGTAAATATTTTTACAGTATAATGGGTGAAACAGACAATATTCCACTAGCAATTCTTTTTTTACCCAACAGACCATTAGTTACACTACCATAAAGTGTTTCAATCCCTCGAAGTTGTCTGAATAAATCTTTAACCTTGCTAGGTAATCCATAAAAAGGGCCTATATCAACAGAAGAAGATTCAATAACTTTCCTAGCCACAAAAATCTCTTCAGATAAAATAGCTTCTTTGAGCTGCTTGGTCTTGGAGACCTGCAGAGTCTGGACTCTGGCATTTCCAGTCATAGCACTTTTCAGGTGATCTTTGAGACTCTCAGTTTTAAATAAAACACACTTGGAATGTGAGGAAGAGTCAGCAGGCCTGTTCCTGTGCTCAGCACCGGCATAAAAAGTCAATGGGTCCCTGATTTTGTCCGAGAAAGAATTCACACGTTCATCCCTCCCTTTTGAGACTGGAGACGTTCTAGAAGCAGAAGAAAGTTCATCCATTTTTTCAAAATAAAGAAGTTGTGATGATGGCAAGTCATCTAAAATAGACTCAGTTAATTCTTGATTGCCATAAGCTGGGTCACTGTCACACATTTGGCAAGCACCCTCTTGGTCACTTTTAAGGACAACCACATTTTCTGAAGCAAACGAGTTATCTTGCTCTTTGTTGTGAACTCCTGACTGGAAGTTCCCCAGTACGATCTCTCCAGCTGCTTCGACATCCAAATTTTTATCCTGCAGGTATTTTTGTTCAAGATCATCCACTTGAGCCATCAGTGAATCATTTCCACTAAAGCTGTCATAGTCACCAAACATATCCTCCTCACTATCGTTAGTGCACTGCAAAAACGAAACAAGAGTTATTAACAGCCTGAGGCAACACCGCAGAAGGCAGAATAACTTGCAGAGCACAAACATCAGAGCCAAGTCACCTAAGTCTGCCCCAACTTTACACAAAAGCATTTTTTTCTAATGTCGTCTGAGGAAAAGCCAGCAAAGAATACTTTGATTCAGTGAAACAGATATCCGGCAAGTAGGAGGATACGTGCGCGGAGAGATGACAGAGAAGAATTTTTTAAAAACCCAATGCCAAACGGCATTATACCCTCTCATACAAAGTGCGACCCTTCTCGACACACGCTACCCTCCCGGACGGAATTCCCCCGCCCCGCCACCAGCTCTAGGATGCCGCCATCCCCTACCGGGGCCACCGCCGGGGCTCCCTCGCCACCAGAGCTCGGTCTCTTGCGAGCCACCGGCGAGCTGGCGGCGATGGGCTGAGCCGCGGCCCGGCTCCGCTTGCGCTGCGAGCTGGAGCGGCTCTTTCTCCGCACGGCGAGCCTGGGCTCCGCCATGGCCGGGGCTGGGCGGAGGCGGCGCGGGGCCGTCACCGCGGGGCACGGGCAGAGGCCGCCGGGCCACCCCGGGGAAGCGCGGCCACCATGGCGGGAGCGGGGACTTCCGGCAACAACGCGCCGGGGGAAGCACATTGGACCGCACCACGGCCAATCGCCTGCCCCGCGTCGGGAAGACCGCGCCGCTATTGGCAAGAGGGGGCCGGCGGCAGTGACGCGCGGGCGGAAGTGGCGGCGCGCGGGACGGATGTCATGGCGGCGCGGTCCGTGGTGGTGGGGAGGCCTTGGCAGCGCCTGGTTCCTGGTGCGTCCCTCCCTCTGTCGCGCTCCCCCTCTCCCTCTGTCCCGAGCCGCCGCGTTGTGTTCGCGTGTCCGGGCTGTCGCGCCGCGCCGCCGCTAACCCCGTCGCTCTTTCCCTTGCAGCGGCGCTGTGGGCGCGGCCGCGCCGCTTGCAGCATGAGGGGCAGCCAGAGCGCTCGGACCAGGTGAGGCTTCCCCGCCCTGCTGTCCCGCTGCTCCCCCTCGGCGAGGGGCAGGAAACGTTTTGCTCTGGTCGCTGTGTAGCTCGGGCTCCTCAGACCCCGAATCTATTGTGGGGAGTGCAGCGCAGAGGGAGGTCATCAGGCGCAGGAAATTAAGGCGCCATGGATCTGTATTCCAATATCTTAACTAGAGCCTGTTAAAGCTGCTATCTCAGTAACTCGGGTGTGGAGCCAGCGACAGGACAAGGACCAGTGGCCATAGACTAAAAACACAAGAAGTTTCACCTCAATATGAGGAAGAACTTTAAACTGAGGAGAGCAGAGCACTGGAACAGGCTGCCCAGGGAGGTTGTGGAGTCTCCCTCTCTGCAGACATTCCAAACCCCACCTGGGTGTGTTCCTGTGTCACCTGCTCCAGGTGCCCCTGCCTTGGCAGGTTTAACTGGATGATATCCAAAAGTTCCCTTCAACCCTGACTGTTCTGTGACTCTATGAAAAATCGCCTCTCGTATCTTGTGAGAATTTGGTGCTGGGTGTATTCTGAAGCTTAAGAAAGTTTTCAGTCCTTATGAGGTATTTCTGAAAATCTCTCTTTAGAAAGCGTGTGAGCATACAGGAGCTTCCTGAGGCCATTTGCTTTGAAATTATTAAAAAAAAAAAGATTCTTGTGACTTATCAGACAGATCTACTTTTCTACCAGCTTCTGCAGATTTTGACCTCAAGCAGAAGGTGTAAGCACTATCTTACTGAATTATTTAATAGAGTTGCTAGTGTCATTGTTACTAAAATATGAAAGGCTGTTTACTTGTGAGAAGTCTTTTAAGTTGCAAGGTACCAAGAAGTGAGTTAATAAAGTTATTGAAAAACTTCAGTGGTGCACCAAATAGCTCTTCTGGTTTCAAGACAAATATTGATCAATGGATTAAAAGTAACAACTGTTCTCTATTTTCTTGTGAAGCTTACAGATGTTAAATAATACTCTGATTTCAGCCCATACAAATGGAGAACCCCTATAAAGACCCTCCAAAGAGATGTGTCTTATGTGGAATAAATGTGGACTATAAGAATGTGCAGGTGAGTTTGTCCTTGGGTGAAGGTAACTGCTTTACTGTTTTTAATTGTGTATGTAGGAAATAATAATTTTAAAAATTTATTTGTATGTGTAGGAGTTTAAAAGTTAAGAGTAAGAATATGTGCAGGTTAAGGGGCAAATAATGTAGTTGTGCCAAGGTGCTTAATCTGCTAATTATGTGTGACAACTTTGCTGTTTAACAAATAGAGTCCTTGGTTACAATTCAGCCACAAAGCATGGAAGTTATTCCATAGAAAATACTGGCTAGCTCCAAGCTGTACTTTTTTCTTCAGGTAGAACTGAGTTTCGAAAAAAAAAAAAGGAAAAATAAAGTGCAAGTAGTAACATAAAGCTCAAAAAAAAGTTCTTAAACTGACTTTGATTTTTCTTAATTTTAACTAGCTTCTTTCCCAGTTTGTTTCTCCATACACTGGCTCCATTTATGGGAGGCATATCACAGGTATGTGAAGTATTAAATTAATCATATATGGCTTAATAACAACGTGTTTTGAGTCTAAGTAACCTGCATCAGCAATCTTTCTGAAAGTAACCAGTCCCAATTTTATACATTTTGTAATAATATTCCCCTGACTTAGCAGCCTGCATGAAGGAATTAAAATATCCCTTAATTGTATGTGTTTTGTATTGAACAGTAAAAGCACACATGCATTTTTCTAGAAAGACTTAATCAAAGCTAGAGGGAATTGTCAGTAACATACCTTTCACCCTCTAATGACTTGCTTAGTGTTGAAAAGAATTCATCTCTTTAGGCTTGTGCAACAAGAAGCAGAAGGAAATTACAAAGGCCATTAAAAGAGCTCATGTATTTGGTAAGTATGATTATGATTTTTCTTTTGAGTTTTCTAGCTCAAGGCTACTTTTCTACTAAGAATACCTCCAACTTTTTTTTTTTAACAGGATTTATGCCAGTTATGTTTAAGAACCCACAATTTCTCACAGACCCCAAGCTATGTAATATCAAGTATCCAGAGTGATCTACTGTACAGAAATAAACAATAAAACTGTGTTTCATGTTTATATACTTGTTTGCTGTAAATGTGGCTTGCTAGCATAATGTGTGGTTGACTGAGGGGTGGATGTCACTCGTTCTTTTATTTTTCTTCATGAAGTCTCTGAAGGTTATTGTCTGAAGGAAGATTAAAGCAATAACAGAAACTGGCAGCTGTATGGACCCCTTCCTCTGCTCACCGGTCTTGTTAAAGCTCAGGTGGCTGTTCTTTCCCTAGACGGGTTGTAAGATGGGGAGAAGTAAACAAGCACTGGTTTCCTGAGGATAAATTAACGTATTTAAACAGTGGCAGTTCATGTAGACAGCTAATTCTGTTAGGTTCATTTGATGCTCCCTGCATCAGGAGAGTAGCACTGCTTCAGCTTGAAGTTGTATCACTTTGAGGCAATATGTGATATGCTTATCTGACTGATAGCATCCTGTAGCACAGTCTTTGAACCCTGAGAGAGAGAAGACAGATGGAACTCTGCAAGGCAAAGTGAGGGAATGTCATTTTGGACTTATCTTTATGCAAGACAGGATTCGTACACTGGGGTAAAAAACCAACCTGCAAAACTGCCCCGTTACATACACCCATGCAGTGCAATAGATTGATGCATCACTGGAATATACCAGCAGCAGCTTTTGGTGTGAAGTCATCTGACAGATCAGAAAGTAGGAGAATGTGGGTATTCATTGGCATCTGTATTTTTTTCAAACGTATCCTCATCTGTTTCAGTGCTACTCAGTGTAAGCTTCCTTTCCTGGTCACTGTCCTCTTGGTCTTGAAGTGGTTCTTGGTGAACCTGCAATGATCTGGATTTCTTGAATGACTTTGAAACTATTGTGGTCCCCCTGACTTTACGCTTGTTTAGATGCCTTGTTTCAGCTTCAGTGAAGTCTCTTTCCTCTACCATGAGAGTCAGTTTGTCCATGACATTAATATGATGGTCTATGTTACAGCAGTTCTTGGATATCTGTTGGCCTTTGAAAGAAACAATGCATGTCTGAAGTCCAGAATTGGGAAAAAATGTTTGCAGTGCTTGACAAAGGAGAACATTCTCCTTTGGCTCTGCTGGGTGGTTTTTGTCTTCTCCTGAGGGAAAAAAACAAAGTCAGCATTGCAGAACCTCTTGCTCCACTGCTGTTTTGGCTGCCTCAGGTTCAGAAGTGTTTTCTGCTTCTGCCACGTGAGTCAACTTTGAAAGGGCAAGGCTTGCATCACACTTGGTTAACTTACCTGAACAATTTTGTTGCTTTTTCCTCTTTATTTCTTCTTTTAATTGGCTGACCTCTGCTAAGAGTTTCTCTACAGATCGTTCACTGACTTCTACTGTAATGCATATTTTCTGCAAGAAGAAGAGTGTGTTGATCAGATTAACAGTATTCACAGCAGCTGACTTTAAAATTATTGCAAAATCCTTAAAGGTACTTATGGTTAAGTTGGACACAAAGTAGTAAAAAGCTTAAGTAATGATTTGGAGGTAGGTTTGTTAGATAACTTTAACCCTGTGTTGAATGAGGTGCAGGATGTTTTATTTGATCCCATCTAAGCAAAGGAGATGTAACAAACTACAGATAGTACTCCTTCAAGATAATCCTCTTGTGAGAATTTATTCACGGACTTGAGGATTAAACATTGTACTTTTGTCAAATGGGAACTTAAATCCTCAGCTTTGAGAATATAATGTGCAGCACAGTAAATGGAACTCGCTGATCTTTTAGTTTGTCCATGTTTTGGACATGGCTGTATTTTCTCATGCAGTGCAAGATGTTTTAGCTTTGGCTGCCTTGGTTTTGGAGTACTGCTGAAGGTGAGGCAGGCATGCCCAGCTTACCTTCAGCTCCTCCTGCAAGGTGGCATACATCTCATTTATCTTATTAACCTCTTGTAGAGACCCATCTTCAAGGAAGAATTCCGACCTGTGGACAAAGAGTAGAACTGCATAATTGCAAGTTAGTGATCACAGTGCTTACTTAGTATGAGCTTTAATGAGTAAAGAAGTGTTTTGAGCCTGTGTTGAGACAGGCAGCTCCTGGCAAAATACGGGATTGAATTAATTTCCAAGTATGCTGGAATGGTAAGTAACTGTAGAAAACAGGTCAACGAATGAGCAAGGTATGGCTATAGCATCTATAAAAGCACTTAAATGCTTTTATAGAAAGGTAAATGTAGTTATGGTAGTGGGAAGCTACAGCTGTCAGTAAATACAGCATGTGTTGTACCTGTGTTGTCTCACGGCTCTCACAAAACCAGAGGATACACAGGAACCAGACACTGTTCTGTAACCTTGCTGTTCTGCCATGCCCAAGTTGGTAACCACCAAAGGGACTTTCTGGAAAAGACTAAAAATGCAGAAGAATGAAACCATCATCTATTCATATCCAAAGGTCTCTCTTTGGAAGTTACATGTTCTTGACAATTCAGGGACCAAGGGGAGGGTTACAGTATAGTTAATCCTTGCTAAATGTATTACATCACATACAGATGAGGCTAAAGACAAGCTCCAAGAGCAACCAGAAGCTGAGCAATGCCCATGATTTCTCTCCTTCCTGAGTACAACACACACTAATGCAACACTTGCTTGCTAAGCCTAGCCTGTGAGCAGGATGTCTCTGAAGATAAAGTTGACACCAATTTAAATATTCTGATGAACCCTATGTATGGTTGAAGTCCTGTACACAAAACAGTTTAATCCAGGAGTAGCTTATATGTGAATAAACTGACAGTGTCTGCTTGGTGATGCTGGCACTACAGATAAAAAGGGCAATCCCAGAACAGAATTCCAGGGTAAGCCTTCAACTGGGCTCTGGCAAGGTAAGGAAAAATCTTATTAAAAGTTTAAGTTTCAAAGGTAAAATAATCAGTGTTACTGATTCAGTTGCAACAAAATAGAGAAACTGAACTTTTAGCACATGCTGTAGACATTACCCTTCCTGAGGCCGATGCAGGGCATGTTCCAATCGGTAAGTAGAACAACTTTCTGTCATCACACTAGAGGTTAAAAGGAGGAATACAAGCCCCTGATTTGATAGATGTGACTGCAGGTTTTTATGAAGAACTCTTTCCCGGAATGTCATGGTCTGGTCTGTGTTGCGTCTGAACTTGTACCATCCTATTACACTCTGCTGGCAGAAGAAAATTCACAGTTACTGTTGAATCATGATGTCCCCAAGTGTCACACTGAAGCAGGTTTCATTCAGTGCAAAGTCATGTCTGGATTGTTTGCTAGTAAGTGCATGGTCAAGCGGGTAGTTAACTTGAAACCCTTAAAACTCTTAAGCCTAATTCCCATCTTCTTTCCTTCAAAACCATGAAAACCAAATTGGTCTGTTTCTGAGCCTGTTTAAGCTGAAACTGAAAGCTTTTTTTTGGCTTCTACTTTCCCCTTGTAAAACTTTGTTCTGTGGAAAAGACTTAAGTTTTTTTGATGAAGTAGTCCTTAACCATTTGTGAGCTGACCTCAGCTGATCTTAAGGTGGAAATTGGTGCAATTCCTTTGGGATCCTTGAAGTGTTCACTTGAGAAATTAATAATTAAAAATAAAGATGTGACATATACATAGGCAAACCTTAGACAAAGATAAGCCAAACTGGTTTTTTAAGGAGGAAAAGGATGTAGCTGCCTTGACCAGCAGGATAAGGGGATATAAAAGGTTTAAAATAAGAAAAGAAAAAACCTTGATGCAAGAGGTATCCAGAAGAGCCTCCAAAATTTGAGTGAGCTCCTCAGTATGGTTTAGATTTGAAAATAAAATACCTTCTTACAACCTGATAGTATTTTCTTCAGGGCAAGTTCATTCAGTTCTCCTGCAGAATTATAAAAGCTAGAAGAAAATTAGGATAATTAGAGGGGAAGAAATTGGACTGGAAAAATAATTCTAGCAAGCTGGAAATCATCTCACTTTTTTTAAAAAAAATTTAATTAATACTATTAAGAGAGAGGGATTAGAATGCATGGAATGCCTTTTCTTTTCAGTGTGTTGACATTGTCCTGTAGTTTGCATGGTATCATAGCTCACCAGAAGGTGCAGTATGCCTTATCTCTATTTCTATATGCATAGACAAACACCAAAAATAAATAAAGAACCAAAACAGGAATAACATAAGACATTTTGCATCTGTAATTCCAAGAGGTTGATACAGCTACGATAGTTACAGCTGGCTGATTTTCTCAGGCAACATAAGTTTAACTCTTGAAGAATTCAAGTTAGGGTTAATTTTAACTTTTCAATATCTGTTTACATAAGATTCTTACCTGAACAACTGGTAGCATGGAATGTGCTTCTGTATGTCTGGAAAGAGAGAAAGTAATATTACTCTGGGTTCTTCAGCTCAAGATGTATATTCTTTTGCATGCTATGATCAGCATGAAACTGATAGAAGGACCAAATAATTCTATATAATTTCTCAAAATTGAATGCATTAACATAAAATAAAATAAGGTGAAGAAAGGAAATATTTTAAAAATATATTCTAATTAATATTCTAATGTAAAGGGAACCACTTACATAAAGTGGTTTTTTGTATATTTTTCTACTTTGTCAACTGAAAAATCAAGCTGGGTACTTTATATTTTTCTCCTTTTTGCTGGGTGCAGGAATAGTGTGTAGTATGAAGGATTTCACTTGAGTTACTCAGTGCACTTGAGTTACTCTTGATCCACTTCAATTGCATCAAGAGGATAATGGAAAATACATCTGGCATCTGCTTAGTGAAATTATTAAGGAGCTTGCAGCTTTCACACACAGAATTTTATAAGCTCCAAATGAGGTAATACATTACCGTTCACATCACTGATAGACCAAGCTTTTCCAGGGCAATTGTAGTCTAGGAAAGTTTGTGATTGTAGCCAAGCAAGGGTCTAAACCCTAAGTTTAATGTAACAAGATATTTGGCAAGGAACTAAGAACTATTCTTTTAAATTACTGAAGTTTCTGCAGTAAAATTGTAATTTTTTTTAGCAGTTGTTACAAAATAACCCTTCTGTGTGTTTTAGGTTGTTTGGTGGTTTTTGTTTTTTTTTTTTACATCAGCAAAGTGTGTAGGATCTTGGAGCTTTGATCTTGGCCATACAGTTTTGGCTGCTGTCCCTCAAAACTGAAAGCTGTCATTTACTGCCCTGAAACCAAGCAGGCTATGAGAAATGCAGACACACTAACCGATTGTATAAACAACTTCAACATCATCCATTTGTGAGTCTGTAATGCTGTTCTTGGCTTCACCTTTCACATCTCCAAGGAGAAAACCTTCCTTTAGAGGGGAAGAAGAAAAAAATAAACACATTAACAGTACCATTGAACAGACGCTCCTGCTCTCCTCAGCGGTGGTGCGGCCTCCCCCCCTATCAGTTTTGGGTGCCACAATGTAAGAAAAATAGAAAGCTATTAGAAAGTGTCCAGAGGAGAACTACAACAATAGTGGAGGGTTCAGAGGGGCGGCAGCCACAGCAGGAATGGCTGAGGTCACTTGGTCTGTTCAGCCTGGAGGAGAGTGAGGGGAGACCTCATGGCAGTCTACAGCTGCCTCAAGAGAAGAAGGGGAGCGACAGACACTGATCTCTTCCCTCCGCCGACCGTGACAGGACCCGAGGGAACGGCACGAAGCTGAGTTGAGGGAGGTTCAGGTTGGGTGTCAGGAAAAGGTTCTTCCCCCAGAGGGTGGTTGGGCACTGAACAGGCTCCCCAGGGAAGTGGTCACAGCACCAAGCCTGGCAGAGTTCAAGATGCGTTTGGACAGCACTCTCACAGGGGCGTGGAGTCCTGCGCGGGGCCAAAAGTTGGAATGCCTGATCCTTCTGGGTCCCTTCCAGCTGAGCATACTCTATCATGATTTTTCTCTCCAATACTAAGTGTAAGTGCGGTCTTCAGGGGAAGAAAAATGCTGTCAAAACGAACTTTTTTTTTTTTTTTTTTTTTTAACAGAGTGGGCTGTCACTTATTTTTCAATACTAGTCCGCAGTTAGGAAAAACCCCCAGCGCGGCAGCGCTGTGTGCCGGTCGGTTTGCGGTGGCTCCCGTGCTCACCGAGCCCGCGCTGCCGTGCGGTGCCACCCGCCGAGGCTGGGGCTGGGCGGCCCGGCCAGCGCCGCTCTCGGCCCGGGGCGGACACGGCGCTGCAGCCGCCGCTCGCCCCGTTCGGACACGGAACAGTCGCGTTTTTCCGCCGCTCGCACACAAAGCGATTCCCGGGCGCGGCGCGGCGGGACAGCCCCGAGCCTGGGCGCTCTCCCGCCAGGGCCGGGCAGGGGAGGCCCGGCGGCAGCGCGGCGAGGGCGGCCCGCCCCTCCCTCCTATCCCCGCGGCCCGGCCCGGCCCTCCCGCGGCACCCACCGTGTCCGAGTCGGTGCTGAGGTGCTGGAAGGCGAGGGCGCCGAACACAAAGCCCGAGAGCAGGGCCGAGGTGCTCTCGCCCTCCATGCCGGCAATGGCGGGACGGGCGCGGGCGGGCGGGAGCCCCCAGCGGCCGCCGGCGGCAGCGCCGGGCCCGGCCCTCCGCATCCCGGGGCCCGGGGCCTCTCAGCTGCAAAATGCGGAGTTTGGAAAAATGTTCTCGAGAGAGGATGTTCTCTGGTGTTTGATCTTTGACTGCTTTCAGGCCTAGTCAACAAGAATGGAAACTTAATCCGTGAAACAGTCACGGAATCCATTCGGTTGGAAAAGACCTCTGAGATCATCAAGCCCAAGCCGTGACTGAACACCACGCTGTCAACCAGACCATGGCATTGAGTACCAAGTCCAGTCTTTCCATAAACACCTTCAGGGACAGTGACTCCACCACCTCCCTGGGCATCCCTTTCCAATGTCTAATCACCATTTCTGTGAAGAAACTCTTCCTAATGTTCAACAAAACCCTCCTGTGGTGCAGCTTAAGACTGTAAAATAGCAGCTAACAAGTGAGCTCTGAGTGATGTCCGTGTGTTAGAAAGACAAATTACTTGTTGGTAGAATTGTCTTTTTAAGGTTTAGGGCTGGACATGCTTCCGTGGTCTCACCTGAGGGAGACTAATAAAGCTTGGGCAGAAGGATTCCCATACTGGATAGAAAGAACACAGAATTCAGGGGCAGTTCAAGGGTTTGTCCCGAGGATGAATCAAGCTGTCCTGTCCTCAGCCATTGCTCCCAGTTCCCTGCCTGCAACCTCTGGGCCAAAGGGCAGGATGTGTGCTGATGGAAGCACCTCACTGAGCTGCACTAGGAGCTTTAATTTGATGCTTTCACCAAAACATCAGCATTTAAACCGAACTGTCAGGCCCACACTATCCCATCTGGGAGTAGGGGTGGAGCAAGCTGTGCTCCCATCTCAGGAGCAGGAGGATTATGTCATGCCAGCCCGCAATATGAAAAGGCATGGCACTGGCTGAGCTCTTGTCCATACCAAGGCTGTGCCTTTTGAAACAGGACATGCAGTTGTGAGTACGTATAGAGGTGCATGGCACTCTTTGTGGGCAGAAATCTTCTGAGCTAATAACCTAGTAAAACATGATAAGGATGTGATAAAATGATAATGCTAAATAATGATCTGACAGCAGTAAATTGTACCACTTCTTCCTCAGATATAGACTGTTTGCAGAATGCATGTTTTGTATTTTTTGAGTTGTAATAACATCTTACTTCCTTTTAATACTTGTAGTAACATTTTTTTCCCCGTTCTAGCAGGTGTTCCTGACACATCAACCAAAAAAAAAAGCCCTAGAAAATAATTTCAGGAAGAGAGAGTTGCAAGTAATGACATTCTTTGAAATGTGATCAGAGACATGGTCTAAAGGCAGCAGGAATTTTACTCCTTTACTTCAGGAGAGCAAATGTTTGATTTCATCCCCCATCAGGACTATAGGTAAGCACATTCTCAGCCTTAGATGTTAATTTTCTGACTCTTGAAATAGGATGTCTGGACCTGTGGTCTTGCAAGAGATGTTTCCACGCTTTTTAGGTATCACATATATTTTTTTATGTTGCATATAAAATTAGTATTTTCAGGGTTTTTTTTGTTTTTTTGGTTTTTTTTAAGATTTAGAAGGAGAATGGTTAGTTCTGGCATATTTACATTTAAATAAAATTCTTTAAGTACTATTTAAAATATATGTGAATGATGCCAGTATTTAGAAGGGAAAACTCTTGTGATTCTTAACTATTGTTACAGTGGAAAGAGGGACCTGATAAGACTTTCATTTCTTAGCATATTCATAAATGATCTAGACCTCTGAATAAGGGGATGACAAGTCTCTGGATGGTACAGAATGATGGACAAGGTTGATGGGAAAGAGCTAGCATGCATTTCGTGCAATGTAGACTATGTGGTATTAAACAAATGTGTAACAAGTAAAACACATCTAAAGGGATATATTACAACAAATGATTCTATTATGGACCATGTTGCTGTGGTAGAGGCAAAAAGACCAGATGATATGACAAGCTTCTATAGCTGTCTGTGGAGAAAATATTGAAACTGGGCACAAAATGATGACCCAGTTCAGGAATTCTCCCAAAGGGCCCTGTGCTGTGCTTGCAGTCACTCCTAAGCCAGAGCTGGGAAAAATTGTATGCATCTAATCAATGCAATAAGTGTTAGGCATTGACAAATTAATTTATTGCATTCAGTGTCAATGATACACAAACCACATACAAGATTTATATGGACAATATATGAGAGATGTATTGACAGCCATGCAATGCCTACACATCTGTGGTACTTACACATTGCTGAGACAAATGTAATCAGAACATGTAGTGGATTTCTCTGTTTTGAGACACAAAGACTCAAGCCTGTTGTAAACCACAGGACACAAATAACTTTCTGTAATTGTTGAATTTATCTTGTGTGGAAACAGTAAAGCTTCTGTGGTCAGAGCTAAATGTGTTACAGTCATCCTAATGAGTGATACAGTAGCTAGAGATACATCTTCAGTCTTTTCATAATTCTTCTGGTGATGGCCAAAGATAAAGCGTAACTGGCGCAATCTTACTGTGGTCAGATACAAACACACTCCTGTTTGGTGGCATAGATGAAATCTGGAGAGACCTAAAGAGCAGCAGACATAGCTCAGTTAGAGTGAGAATGAAGAGGAGAACATTGTCTTGGTTTGAAAGACAGGTATCTGCTGAGGAGGGGCAGGACCTCCTTAGGAAATGTGGAATCCAAATCCCCTCCCTCCGAATTATTATAATTTAAGAAATTAAAG